>JAQGAB010000760.1:0-22215 GCA_034696565.1 Isotomurus graminis | reverse complement strand
AGTTAAATTAAGGTTGCCAGTTAGATTAGATACTTAACATTATTTTAAAGCTACGATTACTCTTCGCTAGGAGTCTTTATTAGGAATTAAAGTAGGTGGTAATTGGAGGGTCTGCGCGCCCCCATCCCCCCATCCCGAAGTTTTCCCCTACAATGGGGAAACAGCTTCGTCCTTTTGTGCGGTGAAGGAAGGCCCCAATGACGTAAGTTAACTGGAATAGACCAACAAAATTATCAGCTCTATGGGATTCGAGCAACTGTGCATGTTTTTTTTGTTAAAGGTAACTTACCGGTTAAACCTCCGGCGTTGTCCCATAGGAACAGTCGTCGACAAAGTTCCTTCCTTCCGACACACCGTCCCAACAGTCACGGGTCGCGGCCAAAGCTGTGGCAGCCACGAATACTGGTCTTTTTGGAAGACTTTGGCGTTGGCTGCATGCGGTTTGGCGTTGGCTGCATGCGGTTTGGCGTTGGCTGCATGCGGTCTGGCGTCGGCTGCACGCGGCAGACAGTGCAGTGGGAGTGACAGTGTGGATAGTGGAGTGTAGTGTAGTGGAGTGTAGTGTAGTGGAGGGAGAGTGAAAAGTGGCGGGAGCGGGAGACTGGGACGTTTGAACAGGAGCCCACGTGTTGCAGTCTGCCCCTTCGGTGAGTCTACTTGATTAGTGTTGTTTGTTGATGAAGTAGTGAAGGTGTTTTGTATTGATTAGTGAGAGATGGAAAGCGTTGGAGGAGAAGAACAGAGGAAAGGGAAGAAGAGGAAGGCGGATAGTAAGAAGGAGAGAGACCCGAATTTACCACAATGCAAGTATTTTCTCACGAGTAAAGGTCGGTGTTGCAGATTACAACCGCTGCGGGGGAAACCGTTCTGTGGAGAACATATTGCGCTCAATGAGGATTTGGAAGGCAAAGAACGGATTGTGTGTCCGTTAGATTCGAATCAGTAAGTTGTGTGGGGTTATAGGGGAGGTTGGGATTTAATATTTATCCGAGTAGTACGTGTTTTAAGCATTTACTGGAGAAGCACGTGAAAACTTGTAACTCGAGGCCTCCAGATCAGTACCCAGATTATTACAAGGCAGATGTTAACTGTGGGTATGGAGAAACCACACAAGATTCGGAGATTCGTGAGACTCAAGGTGGAGGAGAAGTTGCAGACTTGGAAGGGATGAATGCAGACCAACTTAATGCGTTTATTAAGTTGCTTCTGTCTACAAGAAGTGGTAGGTGGATGTCGGACTAGTTAAATGTATGTTATATTGTAGTGTTTTTACAATGAGGTATTTTAATCCAGGGTTTCCGAAAGTTGAGGAGGGTGGAGAGATACATCCAGTAGTGGGCTGCCGATTGGTGCAGACGAATGTTGGTGTGAATACTGCAAAACACTTAGCTCAAGTTGGGTCACTGCTTATGTTGATGGAGAAGGAAGATTTGTTCAAAGATGGTACTTGTTTCATAGAATTTGGTTCTGGAAGAGGTAATCCTTGTTCTTCTTATATTGTTATACATGAGTAATTAGTTGTGCTTTACTATGAATATATTATTTCCTCAGGCGGGCTGTCCTACTATATTGGAAACGTTCTTCTTGAAAAGAGACTTAAAGACTGTTCACTAATTCTTATCGACAATACTAGCCCACGACACAAGTTCGACAATAAGCTGAGTGAGCAGTCTTCCCTTGATATTCAAAGAATTCGAATAGACATCAAAGATGTAGTAGTTGATAAGTTGCCAGCAGTCGCGTCTGACAAAACAAAGCACGTTGTTTCTGTGGCTAAACATTTGTGCGGTGCTGCGTTAGGTAGGTGTTTTCATGTGTGGTTAAAGAAGTTGAACTTTTTCTAGTTTTTCTCATGATTTCTGTGTTGTTTATACTCAGATATGGCTCTCTACGCTTTATTTGAGCACAATAGTCTCAGAATTAAAAATGCTGGAGGAGTTTTTGCAACTTGTTGCCACCACAGATGTGATATGAAGCTTTTTCCAGGAAGAAACTTTCTGGTAGTTTGCAATTCTCTGTACTTTGTACTATGGAACCTTTACTGTTATTATATAGATGACAATTGATTATTCTCTTGATATCTCAGAAATCAATGGTACCTAAAGATATTCCCGCACTGGTTCGACTAGCTTCTTGGTATGTTGATGGAGTTCCAAAAGATGTCCAAGGCATAGGAGACAAGAAGTTCAGCCCTGAAGTGATGGAGTAAGTTTAAGCTCTCAATTATATAATTGTTTCACATGTCTGGCACTGAAAGCAGTCTTGACTATATTTCGAACAATTAGTGAACTTGTGATTTACACGAGATTTTTCTTGCAGCGAAATAAAAGAAGTTACCAAGTTAGAAGAGACCACTAAAGAAATGCTTGGAAGGACTTCAAAGGAAATTTTAGACTGGGGCCGATGTTCCTACATTTCCAAACAAAATTCAAATAATTATATTTCTAAACTAGTGCATTACAGCGACAAAACTACAACATTAGAAAATGTCGCCATTATATTTTCAAACAGCGTTTCAAATATAAATCAATTATAACTTTAAAATAAATTTTATAAATCAGTCTAGCGATGTTGTATGAGGAAAGTTGTATTTCATTACTTAAATCGAATAGTTCAAAATTGAACAAGCTTTATTGTAAGAAATTACTTCTATTGCATAATTAGCACAATGTAAGCAAATAAAGAATTTTAATACTAGCTTAAAAATGTTAAAATATATCTCTGGATTGGTCCGCAATGTTCATATCACGTTGCTTTGAAGTTACTCTTCATCGTCATCTTCTGAAACTCCATCATCATATCCTTCGTCAGGATCCGTGTCAACATTAGGAATCGTGTTAATTGAAGTTTGTCCTAGTACACTGTCTGTTTCTTGACTGAAGTTGTCTTCATCCTAAGAAATATTTTTAAAAAACACGTCACATGTGGAGGTTTGAGGCTTGAGGTTGTACATCAAGTAGTCTAATCCTAGTAGCTCATTAGCTTTATACAATGCAGCTGTGAAGAAGCTATTGCATAACTTACCTCAGGCATAGAATTATATCTGGGATAACCACAAACGTAACACTCGATTTTTCCAACACCTTCAAACTCATTTCGAGTACAATAGCAAGTCTGACAATCCGCTGGAGAGGCTGTAAGAACTATTCTCCTACTCACAACCTTTGTAAAAAGTTCCACTATATTAGCCCGCTTGTTCCGTAGCTTCTTGCCGTTGAACACCGTCCCTGGAAATAACCATAATAAATTAGTATGCAATAGCTAAGCCAGTTTCATTAAAAATTCACAGTAACAATAACTTTCTTGAGACGTAACATGCTACGCACACACTACAAATTCAGAACTAAAGAGTAGACGTGAGAGAAAAGAAAAGTGATTGATACTTTGCTCTCTACTTTCCATTCATAGAAATGAAAGGCTCTAAATCTGTGAACAGTCTTCTTCTACTTCTTATAGACAAGAAAAACTTTTTTGTAGAATAACACTTTTATATAATTCAGAACATAAGTTGTTCCATGTGGAAATCGAAATGAGCCTATGACGATATTTCATTCCACAACAGATACCCATTCCATTCCATTCAAATGGAGAAAGTTAACATTTTATCGAATCCACCTATGGCATTGATGTGCTTAAAGTTTAATGCATGTTAAATTAAACGATGATCTTTTAGCTCATGAAAAGTTTAAAATGGATTGATATGGATATCGACTTGAACTTGTTAAATGTGTCTTTGAGCAATTGAATCAGAAAATATTCTAGAGAACATGAATTTAGTACGAAAGATGTAAAGTTTTCCCATCATTTGACTACCATCATTCAGCATTACGTGCGAGTTAAGGTAAATGAAGAGTTCAGAGGTTCACTTCAGAAGTTGTGTCATCTAAAAGATACCATATATATGCATACCATTGGTTTGAAGAGCCAGGGCAGTACAGTAGCCAAGTACTTTCCGAGAAACTTTCACTTGACGCCTTGAAGTTGCATCTCCTTTTAACTTATCCCTCACTCCGTCTGTCTTCGTGTAGATGAGACTGCTATCCAATCCTGCAATCACCAGAAAAATGTTCAGGACAAATTAATCTTTCACTTTTACTCTGTCCTGCAGCCCTGTGCTAAAAACGTACCATACAGATTCTTCGTGAGACTCATACTGTCCACGTTGAATTGATCGTTAAGCATGACATGGAGAGTGACGCCTTGTTCCATAAGAGCATAGTGGATATCTGCATAGTCCATCGTCTATACCAAACCAATGTGTCTTTAGTTTTCATTAAGTGTGTGTTTTGTATTTAACCACAAAGCTTCTATACATGAGGAAGACAATAATATAAGGTAGATTGCAGATTGCGTATGGTATATGGATCTTTGTACGATACCAAAGCCTTCTGCTGAGGACTTAGGAACTGGTGTTCTTAGTTCTTAGAAATACTTGATAAGACTGTTGTTGTCTTCATGCACATCACTTTGAGGTCTAATACTAGTGGAAACAAGGACTCATGTAGACAAGCAAACCTTCATGTGCTCAGGTTGACAGGAGCTGCATGGGAATAAGATAAATGTCTTGCTGACTCCTGGCCGGAAATTTAGACGATGCAAAGCGTAGGCGATCCCATTAAAGATGTCTTGATTTCCATTACCTACGAAACCAATCATGACATTAGAACTACTGGACAATCAACCTTGCTCATCACAAACGGACGTGTATGGAATGTTGTTTGCGTCACAAATCAATTAGTTGACGTAAATGCAGACTACATTTGATGATAACATGATTATTGTCTTATCATCAATTCCTCGGAGTGAATTATGTTTAGTTTAAGTATAATTATGTGATTGATTGGGGAATATGGATGTTCTCACCAATAGCAAGGGACGTCATGTGCTTCCCGATTCCCTCAGAATTTGTAAAGATCTCATTGCCATGAATGACAGGATGAGGGTTGTCAAGCACACCATCCCCACCGAAGAGAACGGTTGCATATCTGGTGAAAGGCAGAGTAAAATGCATGAATAAAGTTTCCAGGTAATTCTTTACAAGTAAAAAGTGTAAAAATGGAGTGAAAGGGAAGATACGGGCGTGAACATTTAAGGGTGAAGTAGGCTTTGTTACGAAGGAAATGCTGATAAATATTTTGTTAAGTAAAAACCTGTTTTCCTTGAAGTTATTTCGGATAAACTCGTCTTCAAGACTTTTGGCCAGAACGTCGATTTTTCTTCGAGTTCGAAGAGCTCGATTGCAATCTTTGGCTTCAATAATAAAGACGACGTCGGTGGAACGGAAAGTAGGACTCCCTGCCGGTGGTGAACTGATCACTTTCATGTCCCGATCAATCATCTCTTCGCCATTCATATCGCACCTGCATTTTCATTCACTCAACATTATACTCATTTTTCTCCCGAAGGAACAAATATACAAGAGAGGCACTTTTGTGGGTTCTCTCGTTCAATGGCTTATCTCTTTCATACTCCCCTACCTCGTTGTATTATTACCCAAAATACTAATAGAAAGTTAGGCCACAATGCCCCCCTCTCTCTCTCATATGTAAGGAAAGAAAGTCGAAATGGGTAATCTCGTATTGAGCAGTACGTGGAATTCTAAATTCAGTCTGGAATTACCGATGAGTACAACTTTGTGCAGTAAACTTTGCTCATTTAACGCCGTTAGCCTCTCTCCCACTTACTTGATGCACATGGAAGGGACTTTCACCGACACTCCTTGTGTCTTGCATGCAAAAACATAACTCATGGCAGCACGGCAAATTGATCCTGAAGAGTCCTCAGTGGATGAGCACATCGCCAGGTACGGATCCACGGAGATCTAATAAAGTATTCCAATCGCTTGTCAACTTAACTTCAGATGTTTTAGTGCGCTAATACAGGATTAAACGAATGGGTATTCTGCCGATAGAATAGCGATCTGATTTTCATACCATCATAATTTCTCTCGATTCTATCATCTTCCCCGTGTTGAATCGCTTATTCGTGACTTGCTTACTTAATTACACACTTTCTTAGCTTCACTCACTTTTATCCCGTAAACATGACTAATATTACTGTCTTAATCTAACATACATTACATTCTCCTAGCATCGTGGTATCCTTAAGTATTTCCTCACCCAGTATGAGTGATTCTATATTCTATTCTTTCTGGGTATTACAGATTATCATCTTACCCACATGTAAATGTTGAATAGCCGAGTCATTCTATTTTTAGTGTGTTGCAAAAACCTACAGCTTCCAACGATCTTATGCCTTTAAATACTCATCTCTGTAAATTTCTACTCTGTGGCAGTTGAATGGATTGGATGATGATAGTAATGGTTGCCACGGGTTGGTAAGAAAGAAGCCAAATAATAAAGGAAAGTGAGAAAAGAAGCTCATAAAAGACGGAGAAAGCAATGCTAGTTAACGAAAACTGAGTTTGTGAGTGCGGGGTTGGTGGTCAAGTGACAAAAGGACTTACGGTAGAGAAACAAGGTTGGAGTGAAGACATTTTACTTCCGAAAACTTTGTCGCACGTGTATGCAATTTTAGGAGAGGTGGAGGAATCATCCAGGTTGGTTCCTTGAGTATGAGAACTCTTTATTTTGTCCGTCATCGAACAATTTTCAGGAGAACTGTCATCAGACACGTCATACGATTTGACCATCTCTCCAATGGAATCGGCTTTTCGGCCATTACTCAGTGTCATGTCGGATGTAGGTTCTTCATCCATTGTTCCAAGGAGTCCTGAAGTCTTCCTTGAATACCAACCTATGACAGCAACAACACATCCCGTTTAATGTCCCCATCGTTATGAAGTTAATAATAGAGTTGCCTTAAGTAACCCGGCAAGTGAAAGTGAAGTCTCCCCACTCACCTGAGACCCACACTTGACAAATACGATAGGCCATGTTACAAGACACTGATACACCTCTTGGACTCTCCACCACAAGTATCTCTCCATCCCGAAAACCTTGTAAATTCTGCATTTGCACGGGTAGGTTTAATATTTGATTTGATCCTCGCTTTCCATCTCTGAGTCCCTGAAAACACACAACAAACCAAGCAAACATTTCAATTAGGCTCCTTATGTCATTCTTATTCTGTGAGGGTCGTTCAATCAAATGTACTTGACAGTTCTTCATCCTTAAATTGGACTAGGTACACACATAGTTACACGGCCACCAGTGTCATTGTCAAGAAACAAAAAAGCATTAGCGCATGTATCTTACATTTTTAAACAATATTTCACTAAACTAACTACCAAAACAGCTTATGTTATGGATAAATCCTTGTTCAAGTGACATTGAAGCCCCGAGTAAGTATATTATGAGAATATACACCAAAGACAATATTCAAACGTCCCTGAGAGACTTCATATTACTTTGTTACACTATAAGTTACCCGTGTGAATAGAGGATATCAAGTGTTGGGATTGAGACGTTTTGTGGTTGTGTGAGACAGAATAAGAAGCTGGTAAGAGAATGACAGGTTGTGTCTGGCTATTAGGCAAATCGATTAGGTTAAATCTCCTTATAATAAAGTTTATCCAGGAGTCATTCATGCCCCATCATAACATACATCTTCCTTCATCCTACTTAAGACTGAGTGCAAATGGAGCCTCTTCTTGGTCTGACTTCCATGGGAAACTCCGGTCCTTGGCTTACTGAGGTGTCAGAATTCCTCTGACATGACAGTTTCTCTTATGACTCCAAGTCCAAGAAGACGAAGAAGAATTCCCCTCCTCAATCATAACTTATGCAGCTTAAATCTACTCCTTGGCTTTGTTGTCTTTCCATGCATAACTTGATTACACTCGCTTTAAGCCCCACTAACTGAACTTCTAAGTAACGCCCACCAGACACTGGCATTTGCGGATCTTTCACCTTCCACAACTTCATTCTTGTTTATCCAGCTACTTTTTGTTTTGCTAGGATTCCTTCAAGACTTGCGGTGTCATTTGACTTCCAAGCTGTTTTAAAACTGTGCCACTTTACTCCAGGCAGGTGTAAAGTCTAACTCCTACTTTGAAGATAACCTACTTTACTGTAATGAGAAAGCTAGTTTTCCTGATTTTTCTCAAGTTTCTTCCGCCTTGGTTGCGTAAATACAAGTTTTAAATTCACGTGTAACCCTTTAAATTCTGGGCAATGCTAGTGGAATGATTTCATTGTAATTTAGCATTGAATTTCATGACGGTCAGTGTGGTTTGTGAGATGTAGCAGTACACACACATTGAGAGTTTTACGATGCCTAAGAATGCAAAGAATAGGAGAAGTTAAGTAGGAGAAACTCAATTTCATGACTGCATGAAAGCATTCAAGCACGGAAGTCCAGGTTCACGTCAGCATAACTCTTGATTCAGTAAACTCATGAAACATCCTTCACTTTGATTCCCGTCGTTGCAGGAAAGGAAAGCGAAGAATGGTACACATGCTTGACATTACACAGTTAAGGGTCGCAACCTGGCTTTCTTTGACTAAAATGTTTACATAACGTGAACTTTTTCCACTTCCCTTTTCGTGCGAAGCTCAGTATTATTTTATGTGTTCAAGCATTGCATAAGCAGGGAAATAGGTCGAGTGGAGGTGTTAATAAAATGATAAATGTCCGTATATGGCTAACCAGCTCTCTCTCTCACACACAATGAAACCACAGCGAATTGAGTTACGGAAGAAATACACAGCCACCAGCTAATATGGTTAGAGTATTAGAGTTTAATACTCTTTGAGACGGGAGATAGAAATTCAAGGATTATTAATGGATTCATAGTGGCGCTACATCGAAATGTTTAGTAAGGAGACACTTACATCGTGATCCATGTCAATTATGAGAGTATTGTAGTTCTTTTGACCCGCAGCAACGATAATACTATACGAGGGGCCGGAGTGATGACTGGAAGTTGCATTATTGTACTGAAGGGACACTGAAAAGTTTCCATCCACTAAATCAGCAGCCAGGAGGTAGACACATGAGCCAGTAAAGTTGTACGCGAGGCCATCAAAAGTGAAGAAAAACTCGGGTCCAACGAGCATTGCGTGACCTAAGAAATCCCATTGCAAGAGAAGATACACATTTTAGTTTCGGCCGGAAATAATGTTTTACGGAAGAAACTATTGGGTATTAGGTGAGGTCATTGGGTCGTAATGGATCTCAAAAGTAAAAGCAAACTAAATTTAATACGGGAAAGTTGCATTCCGAGTGTAACTTCATTGTGCAAGCCTTATTGAGCTTAATGCCCATCAAAAGATGCTTAAAGGTGTTGGTTAATGGAAGGGTTGGGGCTTAAGTAATCAAGACAATGTCATAAAATACTGACCATCAAACGGTGGAAGCCAATTTCGAATGTTTTCGATAGGCCTTGTTTTGTAGTACACGTCCCAAATTGACCCCTTTGAAGATCCAAACCAGTCTTGGAGTTTCACGATGTATTGATACTCTGGAAGTCTCTGTAGAGGAAATGCCATGTTAGAAAAGGAATAGTGCTCGGGCTATAAGACAAATGTATAGACAAGCAGTCTACTGCTGACTGCGCTGAGGCAATTTTAGCGTGAAGATGTGGAAAGATACGAATCATAATCGGAGTTGTTTTGAACACACATAGTTATTATGATTTGAATGATTGCATTGTAATGGAAGGTGGGAAGATTGCCCTAGAGGAATTATTCAACCAACCTATCGGAGTGTATGTTGATTATTGATTTTATGATAAAGAGAAGGAGAGAAAGAGTAAGAGAATAGTCCAACCTGGAAATCCGGAGTCTCATTAAAAGCAGCCCATGGCATGGGCAACTTCTGTTCTAAACTGATGATCCCCTTATCAGCATCAAAAACAAATTTTGTCTTTGCATTTTGATGCCGGCCACCTGCTTCAAGAACTGTTTGAGAAAATAGGTCATTTCCTTTGGTATAAAGTATGACAAGAAGATCTTGAAGCGATTCATCCAAATTTGTGTAGGCGATAACCCACTTCATCTATTAAATATAAGAACATCCGATCAGCTATAGAAATCATTGCAAACCCTTTCCTCCTTGTCACTGTTCATTGTGTTTGAGTGTGTGTGTGAAGACTTAGATTCCTCACACATTAAACCAGTCAATGAATTGAACTAAACTTGCCTTGCTCCACCATCGACTTCCACAGTCTTGTACCATTTGAACATAATCCAGGGTCTTTAGTTTCTCCCAAAGTTCTTGCAATTTCGTGCCGAGTTGCCCCAAAGGTATTACTGAAAAAACAACTCATATTTTAAGGATAAAAAGTCAAATTAAAAAATCTAGGAAGTTTTAGTCACAAGAGATGTCGAAAAGCCAAAGAGTGTTTTGCTTTTAAATAAAAAAGACTTAATTTGCATGGAACTGAAGGGAATCTAATAGACTTATAATGGAGAGAGAATGAATCTTTCTTCATAAAAACTCTTAATTCATTCATTCATTCCCTTGTGAGCAACTATGAATTCTTTCTCATCTTACCAAACTCATCTATCTCCTTGAGTTTAGTGTAGAGGAAGGATTTGATCATCGTGTAATACTTCTTGATGTTTGTCGTGGCATCGGCTTCAGATATTTCTTTGTAGAGTTTTTCCACCTCGCCTGTAAACTCTGCTAACTTCTGGTAGTACGGGGATTTCATTACGTCTTCCTTTGTTTGTTGAATGTACTCTGAAATTGATGGATATTTAATATGAGTTGTATTATTCACAGAATTGATTCAAGAATTCCTACGAGAGAAATTACGGTGTATATATGAAAAGTTTCTTGATAGTGTCTGCGGTACGTTTATATTAACAAAATAGGCATATACACTAAAACTAAAGTAACTGACTATTCATCATTGTATTGCCTAGCACACACACACATGCAAGATGTAGTCTGAGGACAATTGATTGCGTGGAGTAGTGGGAAGTTGATGGGCAGGTGGTGGTGGTGGTGGTGGGGAGATGGATTGCATGCCGGGGTATAAGGCAGGAGATTGTGTGTGAAAGAGAAAGCCTTTGGAGAGAAGACGAAGGTGTTGTCTCAGTTTATTACTCTTGGACTTTGATGATTAGTATAGTTTCTTTTTGCTTCGATGGCGTGGTAAGTGAGAGTCTTACTTACCGCAACCTTATTGGTTCTTGCTATTATGATTATGATTATTATTATTGTTATGACGGGTTATAGTTTGCTGTGTGGCTGACAAATAAATGAAACCCCGTTTTGCTCTCCCATCACCATCTTTATGAATTCTTATTGCCCTTGATTGTTGTTTGCTGGTTCATTCTGGGTAGTAAAATAAAGGGAAGTAATAGCACAACTACTAAGCACAGCTGCTGTGAGACCTTTTTATTTTCCTATAAACCGTATCCTTTTGTCTTTCCTGGAACAAATATCACACTTTCTCTTTCATGAGGATACAATAAAGTCAACCTAACAAATATCGTTAACCGGAATAAGCACAGTAGCTATCAATCTGCTCACTCTACCACAGACACATGTGGGTTCTCAGAAAAATAAAGTTTTTATGAAAGTTAGATTGTCTGCCAGATGAGACTTCTGAAAAATCAAAATCTCTAATTTCTTTTGTATTAAGTGTGTGCGCAGAGGTTTTATGATAAAGTATCCTTCTAATCAATCAAAACGATTTGGTCCTGGCCTTATTAGAATTATTATGGCTGCACTTCTTGCACACTGACACAGCGGTTAAGTGTCACTCTTAAATTTCTAATTGATCTACGCACCTGGGAGTTAAATATCTTGAATAGTTAACAGCGCGTAAAATTTTCATGTGAGATTCATCGGAGCCTGTATGCATATATATATTGTATCTGTATTTATATCTATATCGGAGGTTCCGGGAAAAGTGAAAGGAAAGAAGTGATAATCGTAAAGTCATTGAGGGGGAAAATAAGGTGCATTTCATACCCGATACTGTGACAATGAAATCCTGGACAAAAGCTTGGAGTTGATGAATGTAAGTCAAGACCTCAGGTTGGTACCGTTCTACCATCCGACCCAAGTGAGAAAGGATGGAGGTGGCGAGGGATGAAAGAGCCCCGTAGATTTCTCCACTCAACTTCACCACAAAGCCAACACTCTGGAAAGAAAAGAAAAAGTGTCTCACTCAGTCCATGGCGACTATAGGGAAAGCAGCCTTCCTTTCAACTGTGTTTGCCACTAACACTTTCTCCCATTGAACCCACCCCTCATCACAATGAAATCCTTATTACACTCTAAGAAGACATTCAATGAATGACAGGACTTGTACACCGAAGGCAGATCAAAGAAGTCGCAATGAATAAATCAAACACAACCTTGTGCTTAATGTTTTGTTCTTAACCTCACAAGAAACACTGAATTAGACTAAGACGCATTGTTTTCCATTTCTTTGTACAGATTCTCTGTCACTTATATACAGTATAGTGGAATAATCCATGACGCTTTGCAATTTATCGGTGCAAAGGTTAACGATTCATTCATTAAGGCTTCCAGGATCACATGGAATTTGGTTTATTTCATTAATCTTTTTGGTTTAGGAACTGCTTGCGGTGAAGACTTTGATAAGATGAAAGGTGACTTACATAGTACAGAACAAGACCGGTGTACTCTTTCAATTTTGCTAAGGAAATGACCTCCGATGATGGCCAAGGATTGGCCCAAAAGTTGTTCCAAGTGGTGACCAGATTATCATACAGGGTTTGGATCTGATGAGATACATTTAATACAAGTTGATGATTGGTCAATATGAGAACTGCCCTACCTTATCAATGATTCCCATGTAAGTCCTTTCGATGAATCTAAAAGACTCAGAGTTTCCTTCTTCACGATAAGTCTTGAGTTTTTCCATCAGCTGAGAGATCCTGGAGAGAAAAAAGTGGTGAATGAACAATGGGACTGCATTTAAAATATTGCAATCGAGATTAAGTGATGTCTTATTGTGCCCAACCAGGTGTCACACACCCCACAGCAGACGGGTGTGTAAGTGAACCTCAAGTGATTGGAAAAAGAAATGTTTGGGAACCACAAAAATAGAACGGGGTGCAGTGCAATATGTCCCTTGAGAGGATAAAGAGCGAAGAAAGACAGGAAATGAAACAAAAGGTTTGAAAGAACAAACAAATGATTTAGTTATTCCGCATGAGTAAGATTGAAGTATGGATTTTACCATCAATGATTCGATAACAAAAAGCCAAATAAAAGGGAAATCAAGTTTTACTGATGGAGGAATCGCGATAACGTCTCTCGTCTTGTTGTGGATAAATGAAGGAGAAAGCATAGAGTTCATAATTGTAGTTCTTGGTCATTGTTCGTCTACACACACTTTTGGCTGGGAACAAAGATTCTTTCTTCTTACCTCATGGAGATTTCCTCAAGAAATAATTGAGTAAATCCGAGAATGTCTTGCACGTAGTAGTCGTTCTGGTTGTGCATCTCCTCGAAGAAAAATTGAAGAGCTGCGGAGTCATTCCGGAAATCACATTCTTCCCTGCAAAATCGAGGAGAAAGTAAGAAAGAAGTTTATCCAACACACTTCACTTTCTCGTTTGCTTTAGGAGATAACAAGAAAGAAAATGATCATGATGGAATGACACACATTCACCCATTGTAGCCAGTAAAAGCCTCTCTCTAAGATGTGATTTATGCTTCAATTGCACACTCGAATTTTACCTTAGTTCTATTAAAAACGGCTCGACATGTCCCTTCGCATCGTCCCATATTGCGTTCATACTCTCCCAAGCGTCCTTCTTCACTGTCACCACTATATGGTCACTCTTCTCTGTGATTATGCGACTCACATTCCGGTAAAATGTTTGGCCCAGTTCCTGTGACATCACAACCATTCCATTGAATTTTATGGCTTAGCAATCCGTAAAAGACACGCTGCGAAACGCACAAGATTTATAAACGCACGAAATCTTAATTACGTGAAAAGTGCGAGAGATAGTGGGGTCTATACATTACGGCATTTTTTGTTTTATAATGCTTAAAGAAAGTCTAAAAAATCCTATAATTACTCTCAGGCTTTTAGAGTGGTTCGAGACTACGGTGGTACACTCATACGCAAAAGTTGTGTCAATGCAAAATCAACATTAATATTTGTAGAAGGGAACCTTGAGTTCAGCGAAGAGTTCCGGACGCCACTTGAGTCTGGACGTGATGAGCTTCGAGTGGTTCATCCGTAGAAAATAGCTGACATCGGAATATTTGAGGTTGTCGTACCTCTCCCAAATATCAAATTTAAAATTTCTGGAGTCAATCACACCCCCTTCGGCATAGAATCCATCGGTAAGATCTACACAACCAGACATCAGATCCCATCAGAATCATTCATATTACTCATACAACAGTCTGGTGCATATACACACACTTACACAATACAATTACACAACTGCCATTCATGAATAAAAGGAGTAATTTAAAAAATTAAATTGCACGCTTATTGTGTGCACCAGAAGGAAAGGTATAATAATTAATTAAACCTGCTTTCACCCAACTCTCCACTCGTTATTAAGATGGAATCGAGGGTAGTACTAATGGTCATAAAAGTAAAGTTTAAGGAGTGAGCAGGTCGGTGTGGATGGAAGTTAGTGTAAACGAAAGTACACAGAAGTAGAGGGTGAATAACTCGTATAATTCCTCAGGGCCCGGAACACCGGAAGCCTTTCATACAGTTTAATTGCAGCTACACACACATGTGAATGAACATTTCATCATTGCCTGAATTTGGCATTTGCGATATAGAAGGGCAAGATTTGTGTGTGAAGACGATTGTCACAAACGCAACGTCGTGAGGAATGCTGACTGTATACGAAATCAGGTTTATAGATAAGAATGATGAATGTGTACCTTTGCCGTGCACGGCATACAGTTTGAGGAATGGCTTATCCAAATCCAAAGAAAGTTGGGTTTTAGGTGGACGCTGCTCTACTCCTGTGTAATTTGCTTCTCCGAGAACAACATACTGTGGGTAGTGGCCAGTGACTTGACCCTCCAGCTTTAAGTGGTCCTCAGGGTCTATCATCTATTTTTATTTATAGGAATACTTCACGCTCTTTGAAGTGAAACTTTCTCTCTCTCTCTCTCATAACTTATCCACCAACGGCACCAGAGTCAAGGCGAAAGTTAAATTCAAGTGCCACCCACAGTTGAAGAAATTAAGTTATGCTAATAAGAGTGCGGAACAACGAATCGTATCGACAGTAGATCATATCAATTCATACAATTTTTGCATGCGAATGGACGTCAAAGAAATCGGGAGAGAGAAAGAAAATTGTAAAAAGGGAATATAAAGGGCTTTTGAGGTATACATATGGGTATCTTAGTTAGAAGAGAAATGGCAGTGGTTAGTGGTGGTGTGGTGTAAGTTAAGTTTGGAAGTTGAGAGAGAAAGTTGAAAGCATCATCCATATTAGAAGAACTAGGAAGAAGGGGCAAACCATTATGTGAGCCTTCCTAAGTTGTTTAAATAATTCAAAGGCGATCTTCGATTCCTGGGCAAGACTTTTCTTACTGTTTTTGAAGTCTATCAGAGTGATAATCGATAGTTCGTGGGGTGAATGCCGAGTAGAGTGAAGAGTCTTGAGATCCAGACTGGCCCAGAAAGAAAAAAAGAGACAAAGTATTAGTTAAAGTTGGTTGGCGAATGGATAAGAAGTCGACCAGGCTGGGGAGCTCCGTACATACCAAAATGGACATTCTGTAACACTCTTGTTCTATTGCTTTAGACAGATAACTAATATTTAAAGTAAGCGTAGGGTGTGCCGTGTGGACGGAGGGATGGAAGACCCCTCAGGGTCTCATCCGTTACGGCACTACCCCCCAAAGAAAATCGTGAGGATCATACAGAAGGAACGTGTGAAGGCTTCAAACTAGAGCAGGGAACCAATATTAATGAATAACTCATGCTCACTTTGTCGCCGAATGGTGGAGTCTAATATCTGTGCTAACATTCCAGTAAGGAAGTCTCTCCTCTCCGTTCCAAAATTCTGGTTGTGTCCTTACAACCAGTGTCACTCCTTTATTCAAATCACCCGTGTAATCCATCCAAACTTTCCCTTCGATCAAATCCCATCCATCTGTTTGAAGTTGTCCTTCTGCACGCAGATCCTATCATGTCACAAACTGTTAACTTCATTCATTTCCATTCCTTCTACAAATTCCCATTAGTGAGTCTTCTTTCTACATGACCCTCTCGTGTAATCCTTCCTTACCTGCGATAGACTCGGATGTCTCAGTGTGAGTCCCAGTCTTCTCCCTGTAACCAATGACCCGGGCGCTTCTTTCTCCACATTCCACGTGAGGACTCCTACCAACTTTCGGTCACTTTTTGACGCGTTAAAATTCATCTCAGTCGTCCAATTTAGCGAGGAGCCTTCGAAGATGTAGCCCGAGTGTAAAGTTATCATTCTTATGGGATAGGTCAGGCTAAAGTCCAGCTCGTGTTCAGTCTTTTCACCCTTTTTACACATTTATCAACCATTTAGGAAACATCCTTACGGTACAACTGCATGGGTCTAAGACTATTTTCCCTTCCTTTCAACTAGGGACCATTTAATCTCTCACAGAATCTTCCGACTCGGAGAGAAGGGAAGTGGGGAAAACTTTGAACTGAATTAAATATCTAGCCAAAACTCCACAACACATCAACTTCCAATGCTACTCAACTTTTTCCACTACTTTTTCATGCTCTGCGTTTGACTTGTTCCGTGTGTTTTGTACACGTTCCCTTAATGTCATCCCAAAAATGACTTAAATTAGCGATTGGCTAACTAGAATAGTTATCGAGAGGACGTAAAGAAAGGGAAAGCAGTGGGAGTACAAAGGGATGTCAAGAATCACATACATTTGTCCTGTTCATTATGCCAAGCTCATAGGCCACCGAAGACTCTGGAGTCCACGAGATTCGACTTTTGTGCTTGAATTGATGATCCAAAAAGTCATAGTCAGTAAAGAAGTGGATTTCCTTGCTCGGATGCTTTCCTACGGAGACACATTAAATTAAAAAAGCACATTAACGCCATAAATATTCCAATATTCTTAAGCAGAAGGTCTATTAAGAAAAACGATAAGCACTTTTACTCCTTCACACCAACTTTCTCACACTTGTGTATCGATGAACTATAAACTAAAAGTACTTCTCATCTTCACTCCCAGATCTGGCTTAATGGCCCATTAACACTTTATGCTAATCATTCCAATTAAATCTCTCTCCAGTTTCGTCTTAAAATATTGTCATAATAAATTCACCATTTTCCTCTTGTTTTTGAAATCTCAAAGTATTCACATTAGTTTTTATCTCGCAGTGAACCCACTTTACACTCAAATGATTAAACTTCGGCACCAAAAAGTCGGGTTTTTTTCGAAGTAGAGGATTCTTAATCCAAAGGAAATGTACACGAGGAAATCCAACACGACAACTACTTTGGATCTCAGGGAGTGTGTGTGTGTGTGTGTTTTAATGACAACGCATAACGAATAGTCGAATGCAAAAGTTCTTCGGTCCAATTCTTTGTAGTTTTCTTTAAAATTCAGAAGAAATGAGAGCACACGATGGTAGGTGGAAAGCCATAAAGCCTCCTTCTATCTGAATAAATCATCCTTTTAACACATTTTGCCAAGTTGCTTTCTTCGAAGTTTTGGTAGGAGGCATTCATCACAATTTCCCTGATTTCCTTCACACTCATTAGTTATAGAAAGGAGCAGTTGTTGGATTACTTACCCGTTACGGTGATTTCACGGCCTGTGAAATTTGTCTTAATTTGCAGTTCACCTTCCAATTTATGTAAATCTGCCTGTCCCAGATCGTAAACCTCTAGTCTTCTCACCGTCTACAAGAAACCATACAAGAAAGTTGTCTCACTTTCTACACACCCAACTTTGGGTTCCACACTATCGGATTTCATCTCCGTTGCTATCTCATCGATCTAATTGAAGGCTTTCTTTCTCCTTTCTTTGCATCGGAGTGTGTTTTACAGATAATCTGTGTGGGAGCTCAAGAGATGTTCCCAACTTTACTGACACAATTATCCATAAAAGTGAATAAACACAGTGGATGACAGTCAAAGCAGCTCAATGAATTCACTCATCTATTGATTATCTACACCCAATTATTTGGTATTCACCTTTTCACACAAGGCTTAACGTAATGTGGTAGAACTAAAGCCACTGTATATAAACTTGTTATCAAAAGACTCACCAAGTTTGAAAAGAAAGATACAATACAGAAAGGAAGAGGTAGAAAAATTGAATGAGACGAATACGCAGATAAGTTCAGCTAGACCAGAGAGGTTTTGAATCCACCAGTCTCATTGGAATTCAGTGAGTTTGGTGTAAAAGAGAAATCATCAAGCATCAAGAATAGGATTCCATAATTTTCACTTCAATTCTGTTGCATAAATGCATGCATAAATAATTATTTCCTGAGGGGAAGCTACACACCACCAGCAGAAGTATGAACAAGGTTCGACTATTTTATAGCAAACTATATATGTACACTCATCCGCTGTCTCTCTATCCACCTCTAACACCACTTGGTCTTTCATCATGCATAAAGATGAGAGACGATTCTAATTTCATCGAATAATCGTCAGTCATACTTAAATGGAGAACCATACGTACACATAGTCACGAGAATGTGAGTGAGCGTCATTCATCACAGTCTGTAACAAAATGCTGTTGAGTCTAAAGCTGTTCGTGAATAAACCATCTTCTCTCATCATTCGCAAAGGATACTGTGTGTGGCAGTTTGCAAAATAACTGTTGGTACTTATTATACGATGCACAATGATGAGATTTACTGGTGAAAGCTGACTCACAATTTCACATCTGGACAAATTCATACCTTCGTTGGAAGATTAAGTCCATCGTGACCTCCGCTGTACTCGAACTCGTACAAAGTGTCCAATCCGAATGGCCAGAAATGATTGGCAAATGTCATGTGTCTCTCTTCCTTCTCGAGTCCTGCGGACTCTTGTGCATCAAACGAGTAGGATCCATTACCAAGCTCTACTCCATTGTAAATCACTTTGAATTCGGATACTGAGCTTTGAGACTCAGACTGCAGGAAGAATAATACACTTAAGTTGTCTAAAGTTTTCCTTTTGATGAAATGACTTGCGGTGATATAGCAAAGTTAGTCAGTGCATTGCTTTTACCTGATAGAAGAGCATTAAGAAACCAGTTTGGGGCTTTTGAACGGATTCAGTAGAAATTGGAACTTCAAAGTCCAAACTGGCATTGGCTTTAAAGATATCGTCAGTGTGTTCATAGTCCCAGTAATAATCTAAGTGTAGCTTATCTGCTTCCCAGTGTCCTCCAATTACTCCATCGATGATAGATCTGTAACATTTCCACACACGTAAAGTTTCTATAGACTTGTAAAAATATCTGAAATTCCTTTAATGAATCCCCATATGAAGTAGTAATATACATACCCGTCCATTTTATTAGACAAATGAGCTCCGACATTCGACACCAGTTCGAAATTAGAAGACATGTTCACACTAGTAGCAAAATTTTGAAGGCTTTCCAGCATGAAATCAGCATTAAGTTGCAACGGTTTCTCTTCTTCTAATCCATCTTGGCCGAATTGAAACCTACATTGTATAATTCATGCAGACATAAGTCATATGGCGTTGGTTAAACGGCAGCCTATCTCTCCCAGTTAGTTTCATGTACGTTATAAAGTGAAAGGATAAAATGTACCAGTCGGTAGCAACCGGGTCTAATTAATTTATTCGGTGGAACAAGTTTGAGAGCTCTGGAGAAGTATTAGTGGCAAGTGTGCGTTGACTGACAGGAAGGGAGAGAAAGGGAGATTGAGATACCAAGTAACGGTAGCGAGGTTTGCCGTGTGGAAGGGGAACGTTGAGTAGGTGCAAAGAGAGAGATAGCAAAGTGATAGATAATTACCGAGCAGTATGTCGACGAGAAATTCGATTAGAGGAACCATCAATGGAAATCAAAGAACTGTCAGTGGTGTTTGTGCCCGAGGAAGGGTAACCCACTCTGAGGTGCAAGTTTGCATCATTGTCATCGGGCCAGGAGCAATTAAATGTTGACTGAACTGATGAGGGAAGGCGACCTCCGGATCCCCACTCAACCTTAAGTTCCCCGTCAACCGATGTTTCGGTATCGCGTTTCCACTATCAATACACGACATAATAGTGTTACACTCATTCTCCTCATCTAATTTGTTAGGGCCTATTGGAACCATTTCTGTTGGGATATTTATAAACTCGTTGTGTAATGTAGACGCTTGTAATACTCTCTACACTCATGCAAGTAATACTCGGATGAAAACTTTAAGCAGGTTCATGCAGATAGTTTCAAGAAAGTTATAAATTCTAAAGTTTACCTTGAGATCCGAATTATACATTTTTGAATTTGGTCCTGAAGAGCTGAGTTCAACTCTGGAATCCATATTTTGGAAATTTTGGTTGAATTGGGACATAATGTCGGCCTGGTAATGAGTTTTGCCATAGTCAGATGATAGTTTAAGAGTTAAAGACTCTCCATCAATCAGCTCGGACAATATTCCACCACCGAGTCTAAGAATTAGAATATACATGGGCAAGTTAAACCTCTGGTGTGTGTCCCTGTAGGAGATTCAATCTGTTGTGAGGGATTCCTCTGCACAAGAGTATTTTAGGAAACCCGAGACAGGGAGGTAGGTGAAGTAGCTGGCTCATAACTTTCTGTCCAATCAAAGACTAATTTGTTTAAACTCGGAGAGAAATGTTTGTGGAAATCAACCTTAGTCTTGACTAATATCATCAACGCTTCCTCCAGTACAAAATCTATAAAAGGGAAATTGAGAAACTTCTCGAGAGTAACGTCAGATGAATTTATCTAATTAAACTACCATCATCTTATTTCCAAAAGTACATCACGTAAATTGTTAGTGACTAGTCTAAAATTTTGGGAGTGAAGGCGCGCAGAGTTTCTGGCAAATAAATTGATTGGATTTTTCTACAGCTTCATTCTTTATACTTTGGGGGTTCTATTAAAGTTGAGGAACTTGACACGCTAAAGTATAAAACGTCTCTGTTTGCGGTCTCACTAACAGACAAGTCTGTCCTACTTTAACAAGTTGGTGTTCTGACTTCTAACTACTTTGAACTATTCTTTACTTCTTCTATTGCACTTTAAACAATGACACATCAAATTGCAGTCAGCTACTTACTTGAACGCTGGTTTAGCGGTTTGAAGGCTGAACCTGGAATCAATTTTACTCGAAGTTTCAGTACGAGCAATGAAGTTCGCCATGTCACATCTGAGTCTATTTTCTATAGGTAAGGTGTCCAGGGATGGAAAGTCTGCTTTGAGGGTTGGATTTAGAGTGTACTTGGAGTCATGGTTCAAGTTAAAGTTATTCCACTTGTTTAAAGTCCAATTGGACTTGGCCTGCACAGAGCCCAGAGGAGTTTTTGCACGTAATCCAAATTGTCTTACTTCCCACAGCGATGTTTCGTATCTACGTGAGAAACATAGGATTCATGATACAGATTATAGAAACAATTAAGGGTTGAAGCATATCTATAGCGAAATTTTAAATCAATGGCTCTAACAAACTGCAATTTAATGAAAGGTGATTGATAGCTCATTTGACTCCGGAGTAGTTGGGAATGTAGGAATCATATGCAGTAAGATTTTATGGAACTCGTATGTTGAAGTATAACCAGCATTTACACGCTAGACGGCCCATTACACTTGTAATGTGTGTAGTAATGATCAAAATCAAGTGCACTGCGCCTATGGGACCCCCTCAAATTTGTGCATTAGAAACTTGGTGCATTTGTTTCTTATGGATCTTTGCCAGAGGTTTGGTAAACTGAAGTTTAACCAAATGCTTTATGTATGTGTGATCTACTGTTATGTATTTTATCCCCTCGACCCCCACAGGTCACTTTCCACACATACACATGTCCCTACTTACTTCCACAGGTCCTGTGTTGAGTATATAGATATAGGTACCTCTACATGTGTGTAAGTAACGATAGGTCCTTAAGACCAGCACAATATTGGCGAGTTTCATCCTCGCTAGAGATAAAACGGACATAAATTATTGATAAACTGTTCACACTGCTTATAAACTTCCGTTTACCCCACTGACCGCGTCTGAACTGAGAGAAACGACTAATAAATGCCACTCATAGGTCACAGGGTTATATACTGTGGGCAAGAATCCCTGATTCTCGTCTCAGTTCAATATCTTTAACATTAATAAGCTTAGCCTATCTATTTTGTACT
>JAQGAB010000759.1:0-22217 GCA_034696565.1 Isotomurus graminis | reverse complement strand
TGTTTGCCTGTCGGCTTAATCGATTTCATTGGATTGACTCAGTTCCAAAGTTCTGTGATTATGAATCTGGATGAAATCCAGTTTCATATTTTTCATGAACATTCAATACAGATATAGGTTCATTGGGAACATAGGATATTACAGATCTGGGGTATATTTAGGGTCCTTTAGGTACATGACAGCATTGTGCAGCCGCATGACTTAATTGTTATTATAGATTACATGAACAGACCTTTCTTTCTTAATCAGTAGGTAGATTGAAATCTGCTTACTTAAATATGTTGACTCGAATATCCCAAGGACAAAGGATGAGCAAATGAATCTGGAAAATATCCTAGGTCAGCAAAGCTTATAATATGGTGGAACGCAGTAGCTTTGTAAACATTTTAACCAGTTGGGATGAGGCAAAAACCACCTGTGTACGTGAATGAAATCAACGCATTAGTCTGTAAAGACTTGTTTATATTTTTGCCATCGCATTGTTCGATTATTACAGACACTTTGTACGGTTACAGAAACCAGACACATTAATATAATCATTTCCATTAATCGCCATGCTCAAAAAGCATGATCACCCGGCATACAAAAAACGGTAGGGACAAAGTTTACTCGACAACGTCTTTTATACGCACTCATCTATCTGTAGATTTGACTGCTTACGCTAACTCATATCAAGGAATGACGATGGATAAACTGACGTTATCAAAATAAACATTCAAACGAAAAAGCCCATATTTACCTAAATCCTGTACATTTAATGGGGATATAGTGGAATTTGGTGAATAGCAGAATAGCAGCTACCTGATGTAAAACTTTCTGTACGATAAATTGAAGGAAATCTGCCAAACAGTTTTACTTTTCTTCCCTACTAAAGAGCTTAAAGTGGCAGTTGTTATTTCACTCTCAACATTAATTCCCAGCATGTAATCAAACAGCCTTAATAGATAACCTTTGGTCCACCTTGAGAATCTGATGAGGAAGGATATAAACTGAAATTAAATTGGCATTACAATTCTTACGATTCCCACGAGATATCATAATCCTGAAAGCTGTTACCTAAATCTGACATGGAATGATATATATCGCTGACTGTTTTAGGTGAACGAATTATTAATCTTTGGTTTTATTTTTCAGGAACCCTGTTGACTGTGGCTACTGTTTCCCTCGGAGGAGTGATTCTCGTTGTGGGCTTGATAACCCTTGGGCTCCTATTATTAGGGTTCTTGGGATATTCTGCAACAACCAAGATTTATTCCTTGACCACAGGAGGAACACAAGCTACAGAGTGAAGACTTTTGTGAAAGATTATATAATTGTGAAGATAATGGTCCCATTGTCTTGCGTACTTCATATCAATATATCACTATCACAGTACAGTGTACAAATTGAATGTTATTGAATGATCATTTTTTACATTTAAATGACAATGATTCTAGTATTTATAAGTGAATAAGTTGATTCAGACAGATGCGTAGAGTACTGATAAAAATATATAGAGTACTTGATATTGAAACTAATAAGACATAATCACAAAGACCGTTTATAATGCGTGCGTAATTGAATCTGGAATGATTATTTATACCAACATCCTTTCACTCCATTTTGAATGTTAGTGTTTATGGGATCCTTATACGCAGACAAAGTCTAGCCGGAAATAATTGATTTTTCTTAGACTATAATTATATAGTCAGTTACTCCTGGACTGCCTTATTGTCCAGAAGTGCTGATGTGTGAACTGAACTATCAATTTTTAAATACTTCTGTGAAGGAAAGAATGCTGTGCGAGTAATGATTACGAATATTCGATAGTTACTTTTGAGCCTATCCTTCAATATCTATGTGAATGAAAGACTGACTTGAGTTAATAAAATAAATGTTCTTTGAGAACGCGAGATCATACTAGATTTATAATTATTTCACTCGTCATACATACCACAACAGTATTACAATATTTTATTTTAGTTATGAATATGGAATCTTTATTTTGGAATCGTAATATAAGTCATTAATATATTTTATGATGGATTACACCATAAACAGTCTCCGGAATATTCACAAAAGGCATCGTTTGTTCATCAAAAACCATTTTTACAATATCTACAAGTTTTAGTTTTACACACCTTAACCACAGATAAACTTACAACAGCCAGAAGATTTTACTTTGCTTAAAGTTTGATGACCTATGGAATAAGACGATTAATTTAGATGACATATCAGATTACACGATTACAGCAATAACGAAGAGGTTCTGTAAGTTAGTGTCGGAAGGTCACCGATGATTCACTACGATAACATTGATCTAACTTTATGCTCCACAGTTTCACACATACAAGCTCCACAACTCAAAATTAAACACGTCACATAAGATGTTAATCACTTCACTTGGCACTTTCTTTTCTCAAAATGCCAAAAGTCAACTTCAATGTCCACGCTGCTCTTCTTATGAAACTTGTAGCACTTGGGCAAGTCATAGCGTATTTTAGCTAAAACTTCGGCTTTCACATGGGTTGCCATTTCAAGAGGCCCAACGGCAAATTTTTTCTGAAAAAATGAACGCGTTGACGATTTATGCAAGGAATATACATGACCTCCTGGTTTAACTAGGGAAAGTGCTCTCTCCAGAAATTTGAAATCTGCACCAGCGTTATTTTTAGTTCCAAACGGTGGGTTCATCACAACCTTTAAGGAAAATCACACCGCACACATGGTTAGCATTAAAACAAAACAAAAATCAACCCATGCAGTAAAAAAATCCAACTCCAACCAAACCAAATCCAACTATCAAAAACATACCACATCAAACATTTCATGGAAGCTGTCACACACATCTACAGGTGGTCCATTCTCGTCTTTCGATCTCCAAGCTCTTCCAATGGCACCCTGCACAAACTCAATTGCACATCCACTGTCTTCATCTTCTTTAAGAATATCATCTACATTTTTTTGGGCTATTTCAATAGCATCCGGATCGATTTCGAATCCATACACAAGTTCAGCTCCAACCAAGACGGATCCAATTGACAGTATCCCACATCCGCTCCCCAAATCGCAGACTATTCCTCCTGAAAATGTTTCGCATTCGAATTACGTTTAGTGTCAATCACACACCAAGCAAATAACATCTTCTACTTACCGTCAATATGTTCCTGTGCAGCATAAACCATTCTCGATGCAATATGGGCTGAAGTAGCATATTGTTCCAAAGCAACTTTTGGCTGTTCAAACACATCACACTGTGTCAAAATACTTTCAATTTCTTTCAACTTCATTATGCTATTGTCTTATTTGAACAGTTATTCAGTTGAAAACTAAACTACTAAACTAAATAGTTTTTTGCTGCTTCTTCACACGCACAATCTTCACTTTTCCGCTTTGACAAGGCCCCCTCCTAACGGAGAAGACACCATGCCCGGTATTCCTGCAATCGGAGTTCCATTAGGATCCAATCGAGGTAGTACTGGAAGTATAGAATTCCCAAAATGCGAGTCTTGTGCTACAAAATATCCAAAACTACTTGAGTTAGCTTGCTGTAGAACTAGCATCGCGCTTCTCATAGCTGGGGACATGTGGACATCATTGTTGCTGGCAGGAGAAAGACCCCCACTAGGCTACAGAATAAATAAACCATGTTATCTTCCAGATTTAACACCGTCATTGCTAACTTCATTACTCACCGATGCATAAGGGGAAAGACTTTGAACAGCAGAAGAGGATGAAGAAGCAACGCTTATGCCCAGCGACGCTGCAGCTCCGTCCTTCAGTAGTTTGCTTTTCTGTCGCTGGATATCTTCGAGCACTTTTCGACTCTGGTCTGAGGACATGTCACTACACTCCAGCCACAACTAAATAAAACCAACTCTAAAGTGAAACCTCCAACATTAAAAATAGGTTTCCAATCTCGGTTTGCAGTTTGCACATATGTTCAGCTTAAAAGCTTCAACAAAATTGTTTTTCCAACAAAACGACTGAAGATGGCTACAAGTTGTAAATTTAAGATTGTCAGATCCAAAACGTTACATGGAATAATAGTTTTGGACAGAATCAAAATCTTTAGTTTATTTATTGGACAGTGAGCGAAGTATTGAATCGTGTTTGTGTTTGTAAATGAGAAAAACAGGCAGTCAAACAGGAATATTGTTTAGCGCGACAAATACTTTCTCTCTTCTTGCCCCACCTCTAACCATAAGCTTTTCCACTTGTCCATGAGATCCTCAAATAACTTATCTGAAAAGCATTCCATAAGATCTTTTGCAAATTACAATATGGATTGGATTGAATATTTTAGGATATTTTAGCTTGCTATGTATTATGTGCTACAAATGAAATACGTAGCATGTACGGGTGACACCCAGAAAAAAATTAATTCACTCATCATTTTCCGTGGTGCAGTTGCAGTTATTTTAGACAGAATGACGGATTGTTCGCTGGCACGTGGAGTGAAGAAAATTCCCAGATTTATGAGAAAATCTTAATAATTGTTTGTAGGAAGTATTTAAAAATGAATTGCTAGTTGTATACAAATTCACAGAGTTCCTACATCCGTAATCTCACTATGCAAAAAACATGTTTTTATATCTTCTTCTCATTTATTATAGGCTATCCTCGATATATGCGATTCTATTTTTAACATACGAAACTTGTATAACTGAATCATATACAGTGACAGCGTATTTAGTTATGTATTGATTGACAAAGTAAATCGCAATAATATTCGCAATTTATACAGGCATATTACTTCACAGGAAGAGTGTACACTGCAGAACTCGGGAAATTCGAAGGCATCTCATCACAACAAACAAACCATCTCTTCACATTCATTTTTCTTCAAATCGCCAATTTATTAACTACAAAATGGACCATCCAACAGACGTGCAATAATACTTCTAATAGTGTCTGATACTGTTAATCATACTAGTCTCACCGAAAAGCACAACTTTCACTGTAACTCTGCAAGTGATTAACTATCTGTAGAAGTAAGCCGAATATTATTGTAAGTTACAAGTTCTTTACTCAGCCTTGGCACCATTTTATTATTGTGCAGTTTACTAGTTTACATAACACACTTACTAATGCGGTCCCATTGAAATAAAAGCCTGGTTATGGTCATGTTTGTGTCGTAAAATACTTTGTCGGAGGTTTGATCAAAAGTATGTTTCAGGTTAAACTATAGTTAAAAGTCAGGTAAATGCTCCCTCCCGTGACTCCGTCACGTAAAAATGTATAAAGATATGCTTAGAGGTTACAAACATCAATAATTATCGTTTAGCTGATAATGTAATTCGTAGTGAGATTCCTTATGAGACGATTTCAGTGTGTTGCTTTTGCAATTTCATAAGTATAATGCTTGCAATTCGGTTCACAGCTTCTGAAATTGTGACTACTTATTCCTTGAGGTGTGCAGACAGGTAGAGGGTGAAGTTTGATACGCTTCTCAGGGGAAGTGGGGGTAGAGGTGCTTCAGCATACGAATTCAAGTGATCTTTGCACAGGTAGTCGGAGAGGCAATCAACAAAATGAACACGCAGACAGGATTTTTTACTGTTAGGAAAACAAGATTTAGGCTCATCTTGAGCAGATGAAGATAGTCAAGTAGGCACAGTTTTACATATGAAGGAACACATCAAATGATACAACAGTGAGCAGGGTATAGTAAAAGACCTTAAACTTATAATGTTGAATGTTCCCAAGTTCCCACTACTTTAGTCATTGGAGGAAAACCTTGAACACAGACTTTATTAATCATTTAAAATTTCCAATAATTTATAACTTATAATTTTACAGGAGCAATACAAAATGCAAGCTGCTGAATCGAACCTTGGAACCTCTAAAGTGCACGGGAATTCTAGTCGTGGTGTGAATTGGGTTTTTTTCTTAGGTGAGGTCAGCGTGCCATGGCAACGCAACCGGCTGCGCCTATGTATGCATTCGACCCCCCCTCCTGCGACTGTCTAAACGCGATAGCTCAAAAACTACTCAACCGATTTCAATGATTTTTGTCCCATGCGCTAAAGAATTTTTAGTAGTACTACCGCTATCAGCTTTAATTTGAACAAAATTGATTTCTTCGCCACCAAAATTGTAAAAAACACGTTTCCAAAACAACGAATCCTTAATAACTCCAGAACCTTGAAAACATGAGGAATTTGAGAATGAAATTGTGGTAGGCCACGTAAAATGTGATTTTATAAAAAATATTTCAGGTTTATGACTAGCTTAACAAGCGTGTAACACGACTTCAAAAATCAAAAATGTCGAAATTTTGAAGGTCAATATCTCCGTAATTCGTTAGAGCAGACAGTTTTCAAGGACTGATTTTATATTTGACAATCAAAACCTTTCAAAATATCCGCCTCTGAATTCTTTATATGCCTTAGAAACCGATAAAAACGATTTTAAACTTCGAAGGTTTCCATGACTTTTGTGACACTTTACGCCCCTGCAAGGCTTGAAATCATCCCTAAAGTGATTCAATTAGCGTATTTGGTTACAAAATTGAATATTTCCGTGGAATAAAAACATTACTACATATAACAGTAATCTTAGTACATCAATTTGGATACCCATTTCTAATTAGAATTGCTATACATCCTAGCGAAATCCTCACTAATGTACCCTTTTGCAATACATTTGACTTTAATTACGACACCAGTCGTTTGAAAACGAAATATCTTGAAACTATGAACGTATTGGAGGAGGGTCGTATGCTACTTGGCCGGAACATCAACCGAAATAGTTTAATACTAAATATTAAATCCCAACATGGACAAACGACGTGCGTGATCCTATAGACTCAACTTAAGTGAACTTAAACTAGAGTAAATATTGCAAAGTATAAAAATAAATATCCGGTTACACGAAAAACTTAGGTGAGGCTATTAAAAGGATTAAACTAGAATCCTATTGAAAATTCACGCTAAATATGACCTCACCAGCGACACATGTTTTAAGTCCAACATCCTTTAAATACTTAAGCCAATTTTTAGATCTCATGAATTCGGCTCAAATGTACGGAAACAACACTCATATATCTTTGCTTTCAATCAAATGGTTTTTTAATTCACTCTTAGGAATGTACAAAGTTTCTTAAGGTACTAATGCCCAGAGACCTAAAATATACTTCAATAATAATCAGTCAAACTGATACATTTCAAAGCAATGGTTGTATTTTCTAAAAATTGGTCAACAGTTGACATGAATAATTATAAAATCAACTCAAAATTTCCAGATACTAAAAAAGCCTGCTGATGTAACATGTAACATGCATTTTTTTCACTGAAATAGCAAGGGAAGCAGACTTATGTGTTAACGAAGCAGAAACGGAACTTAAGAGAAATTAGCTTTGCAAATGAAATTTTAAACTGTGGAATAGAGGTTTGAAAATACAAACAATACACATGCATCAAAATAGATACAGATATTTCGATTAATTATAAATTAAAATAGTGAAAGAGAAAATAAAAATTCATTAATTTTGCGGCTCCTGAACCTGAAGTTATATCTTAACGAAAAGAGAGTAGAGTTCTTTTACAATGTAATGCAACAGTTGGAATATTATGTGTAAGGAATAAAAAATGTGTCGCTGGTGAGGTCATATTTAGCGTGAATTTTCAATAGGATTCTAGTTTAATCCTTTTAATAGCCTCACCTAAGTTTTTCGTGTAACCGGATATTTTATAAAGAAACCTCACACAAGTAATTTAGAATTTTACATCTGTAATACTTTCATCTCGAATCGGATCCTACCTAAATAGTACATGTAAGCAGTTGCATGTACCCATCTACTTATCCAGGAACTGCTAAATCGTGCATCCTACAACGTGTAATTTAGTTGCAATTAGTGGCATTTAATGATTTAATTACAGACAACGAGAAAGAAAAATGAATCAGTTTCGTGGCCTGGTTGTTCAATCATGCAAGTCTTCCTTGGCCGTGCCATTAATAGCTATCAAGACTGTAGGAGTGAATAGTTCGTCAGGTGTGAAGGTGAAACTAATACCGGAGTCAGTGGTCTCTTCACTTAGTATTGCTACAAGAGGATTGCGTACCTCAGCTAATACACAGCTGCTCTCTTCTAATTTCAACCGGTTCGGGCAACCGGATGACACATCATCTACTCAGTTTATGAAGAATAGAAGTTGTCAAATAAGGGATAATTGTAAGTTACTTAGTACTTCCTCCTGTTCGTGCAGCAATAACAATACTCCGGAGATTCCAAGAGGGCCAATATCAACAACGTGCGAATTCCACATCAGTGTACCTCCAATTTTAAGGTATGAACCATGTAAAATCACAGATTGATGGTAGAGATTCTAATACTCGCTACTGACATGCCTTGGAGTACTGGAAGATTTTAGAGTTACAGTCACCGTAGGTCTGCGTTATCCATTCAACATGAAGCTTGTAAAATTCGTAAATTAAGATTAGTGGTATTAACTTATTAGACACCTACAGTGTCATAAAATAGAAAACTAACATGGAAATTAATCATCCAATATTGAATATAGGTCAGTAATTGATGCAAGGTCCTGAGTAAATCGTAGATTATTATTAGTTGTTGTTAGTGGTCATGAAATTCTTGTTCATAGCAATATAACTCTGTAATAGAGATGTGCGAGGGAAGTGTTCTAATCTAGAAGTGGTGATAGATGACAGCTAAATTAAACTCGATGAGAGATGTCACATTTTGCGAGTGAGTAATAATATTGTGGGCCTTTAGGTTACTTCGTAGCTCATGGCAAGACAATAAATTGAAGACCACGTAAAGGCTTTCCTTTCCTAACTCATACTATGGATATCCATTCTTATGGTTCCAGCAGTAAAAATCTAAATACTACACAATGACAGGGCTTTTGTCCTTCTTGTCAAGTAATCTCAAGGCTCAAGGCATCAACATAATAATAAGTTATGAAACAACTGAATATAAAAGGTTTCTATTCAGAGATGTTTGGATCAGTTTCTGCTACGATTTCTCGCTTAACGGAGGGTGGCGTTGATTCGTGATTTTTTCCATTCGTGTAACACTGGGTATTTAGTCTTTTGATTACCAAAGTTAAAAAAGTGTTAACTTGGAGTTTGGACTGCACTGACCGATCAGAAAGACATATTTTACTATTAATTTTCTACGACTGGAACAGGTAGCAAACGCTTATTTCCTTCCATGAGATATGACGTATTTGACAATAATTGAGTTGATGATCGTAGCTAGATTATGATACACAGCTACAGATGTTAACATGTTAACATTATACAAAACATAAAATATGTTAAATTACATATCCTGTTGACCTGGGTGGAAGAAAGATTAAGGAGATACCTAATATTGAATTTCATTGATACGTGAATTTGTTTGGATGCATAATGCATAAGTAAAGTCTAAAAATACTTTCTAAACACAAGTGTGATGTTGGAAGGTAAAGCATGCTGTGATTTTGTAAAGATGAAGAAATCTTCACTCACAATCAGTACTGGAAGTTGAAGAAAGTTACGAAACATTAATCTTCAAACTCAAAGACGAATTATTCTAAAGGGTTTTTCTATTTCTTACAGCAGTACAGTACCGTCGGAGAAGCTCGTGGAGGTGGAAGTAATATCAAGAAAAATGGAGCAACCAAAGCTGATGTCCAAGGAAGAACGGGAAGAGTTCATGTCCTTATTCGCAATATTATCTCGGGACTTGACTGAAATTCCGGAGTACAGGGACATGCAAAATGTGAACAATTGGCTTGGTCGAATGTTGCAGTACAATGTTCCGCATGGGAAAAGGAATCGGTGAGTTGCAATTTTTTATCATGACTGAAATTTAAAAAATCAATAAGAAGTATTTGTGTTGTGTAGAGGTTTGGCAACTGCTTTAGCATACCGATACCTGGCGACCGAGATTACGGAAGAGAATGCTCGACTCTCTTACGTTCTAGGATGGTGCGTCGAAATCGTAAGTCTTAAATATAGTGACATGATTAGATCTCTGGGTTCATGAACTTGGTTAATCTCTAACATATTTCTTTAGATGCAAGCTTATTTCTTGGTGGCTGACGATATCATGGACGATTCTGAAACAAGACGAGGAAGGCCTTGCTGGTATAAGCAGGACAATTTGGGTCCAGCTGCATTCAACGACGCGCTGCTGTTGGAATCAAGTATTTATATCATATTGAAGAAGTATTTTGGAGACAAGCCCTACTACGTAGAGTTGGTGGATATCATGCATGACGTCAATCACAAAACTGTGTACGGCCAGAGTCTTGACACAAGAACCGGACTGGAACGTAAAATGGAATCGTAAGAAAAGAATTTATTAATCCTGTTTATTGTCTATCTCACATGAGGATTCTTTTATCTATAATTTGGTTCAATCGGTGTTTAGGTACACAATGGATCGGTATTCAGCGATTGTTAAGTACAAAACAAGTTTCTACTCATTCTACCTGCCAGTAAGGCTAGCTTTAGCGATGGCTGGAATTAACGATTCAGACGTCCTTCAACAAGTGAAGACTGTTACATTAGAAATGGGCCACTTCTTTCAAGTTCAAGATGATTTCTTAGACTGTTTTGGTGATATCGAGATTACTGGAAAAGTCGGCACAGATATTCAGGACTGTAAATGTTCATGGTTGTTTGTAATGGCTTCTCAAAAATGTACTCCAGAGCAGAAAAAAATTCTTCTGGAGAACTATGGTCAGAATGATCCCATGAAGATTCAGCGTGTGAAACAGATTTATAAAGAACTGGACCTTCCTCGAGTTTACAATTTGTATGAAGAACAGACGTACAATCTGATTTGCACGCATATCCAGCAAATGTCAGCAGCTTTGCCTAAGGGCCTTTTCATCGAAATGGTGAATAAGATTTATCGCAGAAACGGTTAATTTTCAGCTAGAGAACAAAGTGTTCCGATTTTGATCAAAGGGATTAAGATGAATAATACATTTCACGTTTGAGCCATAAATAAAGCTCTTAAGAGCATATCGAACTCCTGTGAAATCTTAATAATTAAATAGCGTTGCTAAATGATTGATGCAAGACGTGGAAATTATGATAATAATTTGCTGTTCACATTATACCCAGGAGCACGATGAGAAGTTGAATTGAAAATGTAAATGCTTCATGAACTATTTTTAGATTTACTAATATGTTCCTTTCCAGTTATTTAATTCTGAAACCTTCCTCAACCTGTCAGAAATTTTAAACTGTAAAATATGTGAATTCGATATGATTCCATCAAAATAATCTGAACATTCGAAAATCTTTCCCAACAGTTGGAATCGCATGTAGTTTCAAACTGTACATTTCATTAGTTTAGACTTTTAGACATCAAACAAGGATGCATTACTTTCATTCAAATTATACTGCTTTATCACCCACTCCTTAGTTGCAATTTTGTCTTCAACAGCTTCATACTGTCTCAGTAATTCGGTATACTCTGGTCCTAACGCACCGTATTCTTCCAACCTGAAAATTCATACTGCATTTATAGTTCCACATACATAGTTACTTAAACTTCACACAGCCCATTGATCCTCCTTACAGTGTTTCTGTTTTATTTGTCTCTTTTTCTAACTTCAGTACTTCATTCTGGATCATGACGAAATTCTCTGCAATCTGTTTCGATAAACTTGAAGGATTCGAATCGATTTGTATCTCCAAGTCAAGAACGCTATAAGGTACATAACAAATAACACAGAAATTAACAAGTTATTTGTTAACAATGATTTGCATCCTGATTTAAGTATTAATACCGTTTCTTTAAAGCTAAATTGTCGTCGCTTCGTCTCAGATACTCCTCATAGCGACTGATCTTATCTGGATGGTATTCAGAGCTTAGATGTTCCATATGCCGGTCCACCATATTAGAACACTACAAGTACATTCGATTTTGATTACAGAGAACATTATATGGGACTAGAACTAGAGCCACTAAAAGTCGGATACCTCAAGCAAATTGGTTTCTACGAGCTCAGTCTCAATCTTGATTTCTTCTTGTACTTCTTGCAACTCCCGATCAAGCTTGGTACAGTCATTCTTCAAATTCTGCAAGACCCATATAATTTTAGACAAGGTTTCTGCGGTATCTTTGTCGTCTTCAGATCCATCACAATATCGATAGCCTTCCTTTTCTAACATCGGCAAGTGTAGTCTGATAATTTCCTTAGCTAGCTTACGAATCTGAGCAGAAACTAATGTTCGCAAGACGACTTTCGACTCAAATGTAATGTCACTCAACGGAACCAATGGTCCTACTGGTCCTTTTCCACCTTCCCCCGTAAGGCTTAATTGCTGAACCGATAACTCTAACGCTGAAATATTGCCTAATCCCATCTGACGAAGATACGAATCCTTCTCTAAAGCAGTTTTGTTCTTTCTGGTGTATCCTTTTACTTCCAGAAACGGATTATCACGAAACTTTGTTTTCAAATTGATTAACATTGACTGCACTGAAGCAACAGTTTCTTGTGAAATCTTTGGAGGTGCATTGGTTCCAAGCACCACATTTTCTAAGCAATGCAGCAGTATTTTCGCAGTCCACAATTCCATCTAATAAACCAAACAACATAAATCTTGAATTTTTCTGATATTCCACTCAACACAGTTATCAGTAAAAAGCAGTTATACAATAAAATTATAAAATCAAACCTCATGCACATCACAAGAGACCTCACTCCGTCGTTCTTCTGAGATGTACACGCTAAGACTAATACTTCCGGACATGTTCGTAGCTGAACCCTTTAAAGGTCGCGATATCTTGAAGATGTTAATTTAAATTGACCGTACACTCACATGCGATGTATTTCATGCATGACTTTGGCTATGAAAAATGAATTGAATAATAACCGTCTTTTGGAGGGACGACAGAGTGCAAAAAAATCAACAGAGACTATTTGAACAAAAACCGCGGCAAATCTCGAGGCAAATTGAGACAACTGATCTTTTTCCTGCTGTGATCGACTGCTGGATTCTGTTGGAGAATAACCTTCCCATGTCCTTCCGTGCCTCCTTGACGGTTTGGTGATGTTGTGATTGAAATTTCATATTCAAGCATTTTCTTTTTGTAAATTCCCAAGAAACTTTTACTTGCTTTTGCAAGATGATTTGGGGATGTTAAGCATTTTGTGAAAAGAATGAAAATAAATACATGAGATAGTCCTCGGGAGTTGATTCTTTTATCCGGTGTCGGTCTGAGATTAGAAAATTTTAATTTATGACTGGATTTCTTGGGAATTTCAATACCGGGGGTACCTTTGGTGGTATAGGTAAGCAGAAAATTGTTGATTTGTATTATTATAGTTGAGATTGCGCTTTAAAGCAAACAAGCAACAATATACGTATATATATGTCCAAATGTCCAAATAGCCCAAAATGAAGATTTTAATAGTATGCGTGTTTAAAAATTCTCATTAAATTAGTTTCGTCTCATAGTGTCATAATCTGTAATATCCGTCCTCTGAAGCGTGCGTAGTATTTTATGTAGGAATTACTATACAGTAAATCTTTGGATTTTGGTTACAAATATCGTTTGTTTAGGTAAAGTAGGAGTAGTTAGGTAGAAAATAATTAGTCGTTTGCATGAAACTGTTCTGAACAAGAGAAAGCATCATTAGAGGCTGATTACAGGTTTTATTATCATTCGATGTGGAGGTCGTGTGAGATACACACACTCCAGGTTTCATAGTCAATGGAGCAAAAGTTAGGTCACGAACTGCTCTGTTGGCATTTAATGGTCTCCTGGAATTGGAAAGGCCTTGAGGAAAAACCAACTCAACAACGCTCACTAAACCTCTCTTGTGTTAAGGGAGGAACGATTAACAAAATATCTGTAATGCATGCATCAACTTATGAATGTTAAATTGTCTTTCCTTACAGAAAACAAAGTAATTAACTTAAGGAATAATAATGCATGGCTGAGGCTGTGTTTTCTTATATGCGTCGAGTCATCTATCAGTCTGAAGATTGTCACACAGTCATTATGTCCTTATGACTCAATCAATCAATATGCGCAACAAGTAATTAAAACAATAATAATATTGCCTATTGTCTCTAAACAATATGAAATGTATGATATTGTAAAATGTTTATAAAAGTAAAAATATTACGTTTCCACCAACATTAGCCCACAAGTCGATTCATTGGTATTGCTTCAATAAATTGTCACAACCATTCAATATGAAGTGAATAATGACGAATATACTATTGTGCTATGGATTAGTGAATGATTAAATATTATGGGATGGTCTTAACAATAAAATCGTCATCAGCATCTAATTTCAAGAATGCTAATTTGCATTTAGCAAGTAGTGGGGCAGGGACCGATGTTGAAATAGTCGTTAATATCCAATTACTTGGAATAGCTATTACGTTGGAGTTTTGGAGGATAGAGAAAACAAATCGAACAACTTCCCAGTTGCTCTATAGCTAGTGTATATGAAATGCAGTAATGCTTCATAGACATTTCTTAAATGTCATAAATCTCTCCATGCTATTGTTCTGAGTTAGGTGAATGTGTAATATGCAAAACAGAAGGTCTTTCAGTAAAAGCGATATAACTGATGCTGTGAGATCCATCAACTCCTGTTCATGTAGTTAAATACATTCATCCGTTGTATGCTTAAATTAAATAGCAGCATGAGAACCTACACAGAGAATAATACATACAGCGATTCTTTTATGTTTGAAACCACACTTGCAGAGAAGAATACTGAGAGTTAGTCAAAAGTCGTGAAGTTGTGGAGAGAGTTGTCAGTAAGCGAAGAAGTGTTCAAGGTGGAAGTGGTACTGAAAAGCAAGAGATTACCGTAGTATCATCTTCAGTGTTGTAAATCTCCTCATCTATTGGTTGACAAAGACAGTGGAATATTTTTTTGCAAGTTAAGACATCCACGCTACGACTCAATCATGGCTCCAGGTACTTTCACACCTAGTCTTGATCATTTTTTAAGGTTTTTCCAATATGAAATATATTGTATGTTTATAATATTATTATCACTGGGTTGTTAAATCCTTGTTGTTAATATATCTCATGTCACATTGTCTCATGTGTTCTTTGCATACTTATGGTAAGATATAAATTCAATAGCTGTGGTTCCCAAAATTCACTAATTGAAAGCGCAATGTGTTGGATTGCTTATAAATGGAAGATTTTGGGAGTCACAATAGACCAATGAGCTATGAACAGGTGGTTAGGATTTTAGGATATAATTACGCAATAACAAACTTGTACACACTGCCCAACAGGATGTACACACATACCATACACAGTCTAAAACTAGAACTCTGTTCATCATGCATATGCGAAACTTAATAAGTATTTATTCATACGTAAATTTTGTTCGAAGTAGTATTAAACGGGAAGTAGCAAGGTTGTGAAACTTGTTCGCGAAAACGATTTTAGATCTCATGGACAAAACATAATTGTAGGAATACGTATGATTTGCATATGTATTTGTCCTATTTGCTTGAAAAACTATGGCATACTGTAATTACTGTGCTTGTAAAGTTCATCTGTTTCTCGAAACCCCAGTGTACAGAATATTCAGCATGAAAGTTTTGTATGCAGGATGTAAGATGCATTTGCATGTCCTAAGAATCCAGTTTCAGGAATAGACGATTCGGGTTTGCAAGAAACTTGTTTTTCAGCTTGTTAATTTCCGTAGTGAGGTCATTGATTATAACTTGATTTTGGAGTTTTTGCGTAAGTATTAACTGTTATCGGTAGGTATAGCTCCATTATTCCGGACGACTCAGGTTATGCAATTATTATTTCATATCAAGTTGAAACCGCTATTTGCTGCTGATTATAAAATATTATGACTTTTATGATTGTCGATCTCGATGAGTTCAAAAGTTATCTTCTTTAGCTAGTTTGAATTTGCTACAATTTAAAGTATAATTGTAAAATATTGCTTTCCGATAACTTGACTGTGATTACTGATGTGGAATTTACAGATTTAAGGTGTCTAATGATGAGGTGTCTTACAAAAATTATAAGGGTTTTACTGATCGGTGCGGAATTCTTAGTTCATGCACCCCGCAAATAGTGCGGAGAAACAATTGTTATAAATATATGTTTGTTTTCAATATTCATAACATAACTGCAAGCAAGAGATCATACAGACACAAACGAAGAATATTGTAATTCGAACTCGAAAATTATTAGGAAGCAATTTGGTATTGTGGACCGTACACCGTATTGTGTATTACATTTTACCAGCTATTAGTAATTATTTGCTCATCTTGTGACTCATTTTATTTTTATCTCAAGTATTACACGCTCAGCTAGACCCTGTTAAAAATGTTAGCCTCTTTTTACGTATTTAAAGTGATATGAAGAAGTGTTCCTTTCAAAACGGTAGCAACTTTTAAACGGAATTTTCTGTCAGGAAATGTTTAGTTCACTTCTCAAACAATGCCTCGAAACAAATGCAGTACCATTTTGAAATAAACGAACACACCTCTTTAAAAAAACACGCTCATTATTACAAAGTAGGACACATTTAGTTCTGTTTTTGTATGGACAGAACTTATATCAAAAGAAAATGCGACATCAATTCGTTCAAAATTTTCCAGCCATACTAGACGTCCGAATTTTCTAATACATTTTACTACTCATGTATTCAGCCGTGGCAGTGCGTAAATATTGACACAAACACATATTTAGCTCCTATTACCTCGATCCAGATGCTTGTCAACACCACCTGCATGAGTTGAATCATAGCTACTTAAAATTATTCATTAGCTGCTACTCAAAGTAATGTCAGTGAAATAATTTGTAGGTGTGAGTTGTATGATTCATTTTGCATAGACCTGTGAATATATCTGACTCATTGTCAATTAGAGCAGTATTAATATTTTGAAGCAACACCCCCACATCTGTTTAAAATTGTGGAGCAATCATGTATATAAATAAAGATAGTCTAATTATTTACTTGAGGACAAGGGTGTGAATCCCATACGCACACCACCTTGCCTGTTGTAATTCCGGTCTGATTAATTACCGGAGTGGGCTAAAAGTGGCTGTAAACAGTGTAAACACAAAACGTGTGTGTTGCCATCAATAACTATTAGAAATTGAACGACTTGTGGTAATCATTGGGGTTATATAGAGAGGAAAGTGGTATAAAATCTCTTCTCTATCCAGCTAGAACCACAGTTGGCAGTCTGTTTAAAATCGTAGTTTTGTCTTATGAAGAACACTTCGACGGTAGTTGCACTTAATGCAAGCTGGCGAACCAAAATTAAGCTCTTGTTAACAAAATATGCTATTTTGATCTCGTGTACGTGACAAATCATCTTGTTGCACTAAGGTTTCATATTCATAGACTATTTAGTCATGTACATTTTAAATTATGTTCGCTACACGTTGCTTGAACTCCAACAGGAGCCACGTGGAAGTATTCAGACATAAGTAGGAAACTAGGTCTTTTTAACATTATTATAATCGTGTTTCAGGTATCTGGACTGCAGTTCTCATAACTGTTTTTGCCTTTGGCCTTAACGTCATCATGGCCGATGAGTCATCTTCCCTTAAGGCTGTGGCCAAATCCAACACAGAATTCACCTCCTCCCTCTACCATGTATGCTGGATAATCTTGCAAATTAAACGATTAGTTAATCCAAGTCAAAGAAAGGTTAAACTAACTTTAAATTGTTCTCATTAACATTGACAGCAACTGGCTTCAACCACAAGTGGAAACCTAATATTTTCGCCATTCAGCTTGAGCTCCGTTATGGCTATGCTCAAAGCTGGAGCAAGAGGATCAACTGCTGAGAAGGTGCGTGAGACTATGAAGTTTCCCAGCAGCGATGATGTATTGAACGAAGGCTACAAGGCTTTGTTTAATGAACTGAAGGTAACTAATATTTTTGTTGTTAGCTATATCATGAGAATTGGAGCTTTAAAATAATATAATTTCCTTCCGCCTTAATATTTTAGTCAGTTGATGGATCTTTTACTTTGGAAACTGTGAACAAGATCTATACACAGAAAGGATTCAATCTTAAGCCTGAGTTTACGTCAACTCTTCAGAAATACTATGGGGCGGAAGCTTCACAACTAGATTTTTCGAAGTCCGATGCATCTGCTAAGGCTATTAATGATTTTGTATCGAGCACTACCAGAAACAAAATCAAAGACTTGATTTCTGCAGGCGACTTATCAGCACTTACTAGACTTGTTTTAGTCAATGCAATTTACTTCAAGGGACTTTGGAAAACTCAGTTCAAGCCCGAAATGACTAGGGATGCTGATTTCTTCTTGACTGCTAAGGACAAAGTGAAAGTTAAAATGATGAGGATCGAGGCTGACTTTCCATATGCTGAAATTGAAGAGTTAGATGCTAAAGCTGTCGCTTTACCCTACAAGGTACGTTCTTTGAAAAGTTTTACAAAAAGGTTTTTACATTTAAGGTCAAGGATCGTAGAAGGAATATAATATTTGATTGTGTCTATTTGCTGTTTTAATATTTGCAGGGCGATCGGTTAAGTATGATTGTTTTGCTTCCTAACAAAGTGGAAGGTTTGAAAGATTTGGAATCAAGATTGGCCAATTTCTCTCTGGCAAGAATTCCTACATTACTTCGGGAGAGGAAGGTCAACTTGGCTATGCCAAGATTTACTTTGGAGTCTACTATCGACTTGAAAGATCCTTTGGAAGCGGTAATCCCGTAGTATTGCTATAATGCAAGTAAAGGTGCTTAACCCAAATGTCTTCTTATGGAACATTGCAGCTCGGAGCAGGTGAGATTTTTGACCAAGGCAAAGCTGACTTCAGTGGAATTCCAACGGATCGGGAGCAACTGTACGTTTCTAAAGCTGTTCAGAAGGCATTTATTGAGGTCAATGAGGAAGGCAGTGAAGCTGCCGCAGCTACTGGTGAGTGCAATATTTCCACTTGTAGTACATGTGTATTTCTTGTGCTTCCTATTTGTACACCGTCTTGTCATTTGTACAGCTGTCTTGTCATGTCATTTCGTTATTTATTCTTCCTAACTTGTCTTTACCTTTGATCTTGTCTTGTGTATGTTTGCCTGTTCTCTCATGTATGCATGATATTTAAACACATCAGGGCATGACTGAAATGCATGCATTATTGTACCCACGTTCGATACTAAACTGCTGTATGAACGATGAGCCACTTGACAATGCACAACTTACCGAGCTTGATTAATCTAGGTGTATTAATATGTTGATTTCCTATCCCCACACTCAAGTTACTATTACTTTTCTACCATTCGGGATTGTTTCTGTACATTTACTTACAGGGACAGTCATCCGAACACGACGATCCGTTGACGCACCCCATCGGGTTGAACTTAAAATTGATCATTCGTTTATGTTGTATATAATTTCAACCAGTTTCGATTCAAATCATGACAGTTCTTATAAAATTATATTTCAAGGATCTTATTCACAACCCCTTGAAGTTAAACCTAGCTTAGACAGAACCGAATTGTAAATGTTTAACTGTAATAGTGGTAGTGCAAGACAGGCAGAGAATGAACTTGTTGGAGCTGTTAGTTGTGCGTATATTTTGTCAGCTTGAAGAAAAATCGACAAGAGTATACGAACTGCCTCACCCATCTGTGCTCGAACAACTAGATTTCTGTTTTAAATGGCTAAAGCAGTTTTGTAAACTGGATTGTCATGCCAGGCAGTCTGCTATACTGCTATTGCAGCTTTTATTTAATAGAGCATTATGTGTTTATAATTTTCCAATGATGATCCTTGGTTGGAATCAAAACCGCAAAGTAGATATTTAAATGCGATAAGACTAAATTGTAGACAATTTGTCATAAAAATAATTGTTGTGGGTCATTCAGGGTTCTTTGTTACAATGATTAAGCCTGGGATTCGGATTCCACCGTTACTGATCGAAGTGGATCATCCATTTTCTGCCTTCATTGCTTTGACCGGAGACAAAACCGATACATTCGACACTCTGTTTGCTGCTAAAGTTTCTAATATTCAAGTGAAGTAGACTTCCTAATTTACAAAGAATACCTACCTAGCTGTTATTAATTGCACTGTATATGCTATTTGGTAATGGTGAAAGGTTAAGGTGCATCTTTCCCTTATTACGTTACGTCTAAAGATAAAATAATACGGTGATCAGTGTCAGATTCATGTCTGATCTTCAGTTGTAAATAAACACATTTGAATCACATCAAGAACGTTGTACCAGTCACAGTTGTACAATTGTAATAATTATGCACTGCGCCGTATTTTAACTGAGAAATCGAGAAACTGATTTGAGTATAAACTTCCATAATTTTGTAGGTGTGTCGGTTGTCGCATATTCCGCTCCAATCACGTATCCTGTGAACATCGACCACCCCTTTGTTGCCTTCATTTCCAATATTCCTGGGTCTGACTCCGAGTCAGAGGAAGTCGCATCAGACAATTCTACTGTCCTTTTTGTTTCAAAACTCGTTCATCCGATGTACAAAAAATAATTTTTATTTTTATGCAGATTCTTGTAACACTTACTTTTAAAACTCAAAAGCATTTTCTTGTTTTATACTGTTACTTTTATAGTTTTCCGACACATTTTCTACAACAAGCTCTTCCCTGTTATTACCCTTTCTAAAATTTAATTTAACTGTTTTTAATCTTTACGAAGCTGCGCAAGCAGTCGCACACTCAGCAGATCATTCCGGGAAAAGGTTTCGAGTCGGTCGTCCATTCATGGTTTTCATAGTACATACCACTAGTGCCATCAGGGACAGCACAGAGCTTCAAGTAATATTCCAAGTCAAAATTACTAATCCCAACGAGACCACCAAACTCTCTATGTTCAAAAGGATCCTCAATATAATTAGAAAAGTTATAACGTAAACTGACTCGTTCTCAATTAAGTGATTAACTAATAAAACATTGGTGTCAATTTTTGCATGAATGAATGTGTAAATCGCATGTCCCACTGTGTTACCTAATTCCTGCATAATATGTTCGTATAGAGTAGATTTTCATGCATTTGAATGTCTTCATCCGTGGAAATACAAGACAATCCAACGGATAGTATAGTGCATTGTGTGTTGTTCTGCTAACCAGTTTGCATAAAGTATACGGGAGTAGGGGATTCGCAGAGTTTTGCACAGTAGATCTTAGCACCTCTAACAATTATAACTTAACATATTTCGAATCTCTTAGGTATTCAAATCCAGCTTAAAAGTGCGTTTGAAGGTCCGAGATTCAGCGCAGACCATCCGTTTGTGGCCATGATTTCTGACAGTACAACTTCTTTATTGTTCCAAATGACTTACTCCGACCCTACTCAGAAAGAAACTCGACTTATGAGTAGCAATTTGGGAACTGGTGACAATAACACTGGAAGTGGTTCTTCAGCTGTATCAAATTGGCTTCCGTCTTTCTTAATCATGCCCGTGTTATGTCTTCTATAGGGGGTCTAGGGGGTCCAGATAAGGCATGTCGAGACATGTAGTATTATAGCAATTTTACTTGTTCTAACATTCTACGAGCTTATTTGCTTTCATTTGTATTAGAAAATTGGATTTATGGATTGGTATTTTCTGTCCAGACTTTTATAGTTTCTATCTTTTAGTATTACGCTCCGCAAGACGTCTATTTCCATCTGATCCCGTTACTTCAATGTCTATTGATCATTCCTTTACATCTTATATAGTTTATGATTATGAATGTGATAAGCGCAGTAACTGTTCTGGTAAGGATAGCGATTTGATTATTTTCAAAACGCTGATGTTTAATCCTAGCAAAATATTTTAAATGAAATAAAATCTTTTCTTTCATATTCTTTTCGCTGTTGGTCAGACATTTTGCATGTTGATTGCATTTCTAATTCTAAAGAAGTAAGCTTTCTTCTTTTATGATTACAAAACAAAGGGTTGAAAGTTGAAACTCAAGGACGATAATAATGACTGATGTTTGAAGTACAAAAAATGGTTCTTCTTTAGCTCTCTCTACATTTTCTGTCTTGCGTATACTCTTTAAAACTTATTTTATTTCTACAAATCTCGAAATTATTTTGCTGACAGAATATTGCAAAAAATCAAATGATTTCAGGAATCCAGTTAGCTGATTACTCTCTACCAGTGAAATCAACAATTGAATTAAATGTTAATGCTCCCTTTATTTCCTTGATAATTTTCATGGAAGAGTTTGAATGTACTTTCCCATCAATAATATTTTCATCTCGAGTTTTTAGCGTTTAAACTTTATATTAGACGTTCACAAAGTAATGAATATAATAA
>JAQGAB010000758.1:0-22227 GCA_034696565.1 Isotomurus graminis | reverse complement strand
TGGTGTAATCCCTGGAACCTCGTCAACATATTTGAATATCTTGTGACTCATAACATTAACTCCAGGAAATGGAAAGTACAAATGCTTGGCTAATATGTTATTCATGGCCCTTGGATAAATCGATTTAAGATGTAGATTCGGACAAGTCAAATCAAGTAGGCCGCTATTTACTTTTCCAATATGGAAAAATGAAATAAAAAACGAAGTAAAACACAATGCAAATCAAGCGTTTTCTATTTTTAATCTAGTTCCAGTCCTTAACAAATCGCATGTAATTTTTTTTATTACTTTAGCATTGTTAAGTTCATGTGTGTAACCTGTATCAGACTAAACATGACCACGTCAGATCAGGCATGGTAGAGCTCTTTTTACTAGTATTTATCTTAACAAGCCAATATTTGACACCTGGCAAGAACCTGTAATTATGTATTGATGTTCAAAATCAGGAAGACTAAACTCCTCCTCTCTTCTCCGCTTGAGAAGAGCGAGCGGGAGTTTACGAGCCTTGGTTCAAAATGGTATTGTGGCAAGCAGAATACAGAGAACCCGTTGGATACAATGACAAACTTTTTGAAAATTATTGTCTTGTACTTGTCGAAGGTTTGCAAAAACGCACCTGGATTTTATGGTTCCTCCTTGACCTTGGGATTCTGAACCCCCCCTCTGGTTGGTTAAGTTCAAAATAGATCATCAAGAAACACAGCTCTTGAAACAAAAAAATATCTGAAAAGTGCAAAGGTAACTTGTGAGAACAAGGAAACTTTGAGACAGTTTTTTGGTAGAACTTTGCTTTCACATTGTTAAAGAAGTTTCTTCCTACTCTATCGATTTGAAACCAAACAAATTTTCTAGCCAGTTCTATGTATCAGTTCAGTATAGATAAATTAACGTGCGAATAAGCGGTAAGTATTCTGCATTCTAGTTGCCCACACCGAGTCGTCACATTCTCCAAAACTTCCGTAAAGATGTTGTATCACTAGATAAAATCTTAAAATTAGGTCAATCGATTTCAAATAGTTCAAACTTTTTAAAAAGGTACGAACTTTTATATTGCGAGATAACGAATTCATATTGGATTCTGACGATTGTCTCTGTAAAGTATTCCGCGTGGATGTTGATGTTGGTACACTTCATATCTAGAAATATTTTCTTCATTCTTAAAATGAGAAAACTGTCACTTAATCAATCGTCCTTAATAATCATGCATTTAACATTCATAAAAAAGACTGGACTGGAAGACAGGGCTGGATTTGATGGCTGCGAGTGAATCAAGTTTCAGCATAGCGTAGCTGTGAACAAGGAAAGTCTCAGTATTTACCTCCCGACTTTCGGATGATGAAATTCTGAGAATGCAATGGAACATACAAAATAAGTAATGTTGAGTAAAATCTTGATTTGCAGCGTCCCGAAATTTCCCGGTCCCGAAAATTCTTCCTGTAGGTTTTGAAATATCCATGAAAGTTATGGGCTGTAATTTTTGTTACCAAAATTTTACACAACCAACGAAGGCGTATTTACCTGCCGTATGTTTATATAGTTTTACAAATCTACACCTTAAAATGAGAAACTTGTGAAATACCCATCTTTAACAACCGTATTCGATGATGTATTCTAATTAAAGTTAATCTTCAAAGGATAGTGTTCCCGATCTGTTTTACCTATTAAGTCTAAAGTTGTTTGATCCGTTTTTGACTTGATGTTTATCCTCCAAGTAAAATCGCACAAATTATAGAATCATAAACAAAGAAACAGCCCACTCATGCGTTACCCACTTAACTTTATACAATAAACAATGTAAAGCAATATCAAAGTAAACCTCAGTGACGTTGGAAATGTAATATTTTAGTACAAAGTAAAATTAGGTATCCATTAAGAAACGCTTAAAACGTAGTAAAACTTTAGGACTTTCTCAATGCTTAACAAAATGTTCCACAAGGAAAATCGTCTTGAAAGTAGGTGCGAAACTATTGTCTGCTTTGGTTGCTGTTCAGAATGTCGAAAATCCCGAGGAAAGATTCATTCGCTTTGATTGTCATTCCTCGTGAAAAATATTCACTTTAATCTTACCATTCTTCTTGATTAATCATCATTTTATGAAGAAGAACCCGTCAACCTGATGTAAGTTGTTTGTTCTTCATGACGTGGGAGTATCTTTCTCTTCAGAAGGATTCTTTGAAAGGTATGCAGTAGCGGAAACAATTCAGAAACTGACGAAGAATAAAATTAGCAAAAGCAGAGATAGAAAGCTTCTATTCATCTTTCGTCACACGTAACGCTTCTTTCGTTTTAAGTACAGGTTCTTTCTGGATCTGGATGAAGATCAAAAGCAGTTGAGGGCAATACTTATTCTCGAGGTACTGCATAGACTTTTACTTATTCATCTATTTAATGCCAATGCATTCCTGTACATTTCGCATAGTTTCACGTTCTTTATTGCACACGTAAGTTTTCACTAATACAACTGAAGAAAAATTTCCACCAAGGTTGCTTGCAAGAATTTACATTTCAGTACATTGTATATTTTATTTATATATAAATTGAAGAACCTTCAGCTCAAAACCTAGAGTACCTACAATAGTAAAGATATCGAATATGATTTGGTCACTACTGCATTCGAATTAGAAAGAAGCCGATCAAAAATAGGCGCAGCTGCTGCAGTACTGTGCTGAAAGTTAGCTAGTAAATGTGAAATGTGAATGCGTGACCGACTCTAGATTCAATTATATAAATAACTTTTATATTCAGGACAGCTCCGTTAGTAAAATCAAATCAAATGGAATCTTTCAAACGTGACAGCTTTTGTAGATGAAGATGTAATGTATTTCAATTATCGCAAACATCAATCAACGAACTAATTTAATTTTCTAGACTTAAGACGTTTTATACTCTTTATTGCTGCGTACAAGTTTGAGGGAAAAAGTATAAACCGCAAAGGTACCCGCTAGCTGATTGTAGTCAAGTCACACAAAGAGGTCTTAATTATCGTCCCATTTACTTACTTATTTATTACGTGTTTCATAATTGTGGGTGAGTTTCAGCAGGTGCGTCATTCCGATGATAAATTAATCTAGGCTTCGATGCGCCTAACCAGAATACATATAATGATTACGTAAACCAATGTAATGCGCCTTACTGTCTTTTCATTTCCTCAAATGGTTGAATAAAACATTCTGGTGATATTTTCACCGAGGATATCCTCGACCTTCTAGCTCCCTGTACAGCAGAACATCGTACACAAGTAGTAATAAAAGTAAATCTTACATTGGAACTGTGCCCTGCGATATCTATTACTTCAAACGAACAAAAGTTTTTTATAACATCGGCTATAAAAACAAGGCAAATATACAGATTTACAGCTCAGGCAGACCGATCGAGGGAGGAGAAAGTTCACAGTGGGAAGCCTGAAGGAAAAGGAACTCATTTGAGAATGGAAAGCTTGCATGCCTCGTAGAACATAAATACATGGAAGCCTTAGGATGAAGTCTCAGTCCAGAGTCGAAACTCGGGTAAAACCATCAGAGTGAAAGTGCCATCCCAATGTGGGAAACTTGAGACTGCTTTCATTAATCAACACGTACTGTAAGCTAATATTGGTGACCTGAGTTGCAATATGTTAAAACGTAAAAACTAATTACCCTGCTCGTTAATGAATATATTGTGTGGTAGAAAAACTCATAAGCATAGCCAAGCATAAGAAGCATTTGAATATTTAATTATCAAAAAAGTAGAGGAGATTACGCAGTAAGGCTGGAACTAGAAACTGGAGAGAATACAGCTTTGAGCAGGTAATACAATTACAATCTTATACTTGTCCACTAAAGATAAGTGAGTGTCTGTAGCATTCCTTTTTCAAAGCAAATACAGATCAACGTGTTATGGGTCCTTAATCCTTAACCCACTGGGAACATCGAAATACGTGCTTTCTCCAGTGGATAAAAACGTGCTTGGGATGTATCCTTCGAATTTTCCCTACTCACAATTCATGCACTTTACTTTGACACAAACAACGCATACATTTACATTTGTTGTATGCATATTTCACGATGTTGGCTCAGGATTTTGTGACAGAAGACAAATTTAAGCCAGGCTAGCATGCGAACGACACAGACAGATTTTTTACCAGTGCAGGTTGACATATTTATATGGATCAACTAGTCTTCATATTGTGTTAAACCACTTGTGACTTGTGATGCAAGAGGTGATTAGGTTACCACTCAAGGAGGCAGTTAATAAAGTTCATGAGTTGATTTTGTTGGACATGAATTCATTAAGGCTCATCTGCATAAAACAAATTCTGTTCTCTTTTACTCTTATAGCTCCTTTGACTGTGACCAGCTACAGGAAAAATGGATGCGACACTTAAAGTATCTTGAGATGAATGAATCCTCAAGTTGATAACGGTACAGTGGTTTTTAAAGGACGGTAGACTGAAAGTGTTGACGTGAATGGCTGATGCAGATCACGTAAGAAAAGGAAAAGACTAAAGAGACAGACAGCGAGCGAGTGAGCACGATGAGCTTCAAGTATTCTAAAAGGGACTTGTGGGTGGTTTTAGTAATGGTAGTGGAAATCGTAAGTTGTACGAGTGAGAGTGCACAACCAGTACAACAAAGAGCTAGTGAAAGCCCCACTCATGTTCCATCTCTTACGTCTTTCCAATTAGAAACGATTAGCAAATGGAATGAAAGATTAGTCCAATCATCCGCAAAAAAAGAGGTTCTTCAATTCAAGAGACGTTTCAGGACACAAAGGGACACTGAGAGAGGATTCAAAGAAAAACGTGTACCTCAAAATTCCTCTTATTATGAACGTGCAACAGCCTTCCCAATTCCAAATGAGGCTTTCTATTTGCCTGATTTATCCTGGAAAAAGTCCACAACAAGCCCTATTGAAATTCACGATGAATCTACATTTCCATACAGAAAAATTACCAGCAGCACTCCAGAGGTTTTTACGGATCTAACATCTAGACACCCGTGCCATCGCTGGAGACATTCCCACTCCTTATCCACTGAATGCCCCTCAACTACAACAGATACGCAAGTGACTGGAGAAATTGAGAAAGGAGTGCCAAATGTAATGATAGCGATTGAAAAGTCAACAACAGTAGCTGGCTCGGAAAAGGGCATTCGTATTAAAGATAAATCCTTTAACACCACCACTAGCAGTGGTGGGTTGAGTGTGGGCGATTATAAATTACGTAGGAAGAAGGTACATTTTAGTGGGACATTGTCTTCTTCTTCACAAGTAATTAAAAAGACTGCCTTTGGGCAGGATGGCTACTCGTTTTCACCAATGGTACAGTTTTCATCCACATTTTCTTTGGAACACCGATCCTCTGATTATAAGAATGGCCGCAGTACGATGAGCCCAAGTATAGAGAAATATCAGGAGTTTCAGGAGTCATCAAGGCCATCCGATATGTCAACGACTGATGAGTTTTCCTCAGGGAGCTCTTACACTCCTTTTAACAAGTTATTCTTATCAACCTCTTCTACCCCAGGAAGTTTAAAGGACAGGGATGATCATCTCATGAATTTTTCCGTTGAAAACACAAGTATTACCTTTGATGACGACAAACTGAATGACACCACGAACAAAAATACCCCAAGCGTTTCTTCAAGCTGGTCTACACCATTTGAAAACACAAGGTACAATACCTTTGATACCTTTGAGACAATGAGCACAACTAGAACAACTCCAGTATCAACTTCTAAAGAAGAAAGGAGTCAAGAGAGATCTCAAATTTTGCTTCGCTTCAAGCAGACACATCCGATAAAATTGTGGCAGGTTGTTGGGTACTATGATGACGACTTTTTGAAGAGTATCGATTCACATTGGCTACAGTTGGAACCAGCATCGGTAGCCCTTCATAGATTTCTCGGGATTCTATACGGAGTCCTAATGGTAGTAGGATGCGGAGGAAATCTTCTAGTCATCCTCATGTTCATCAGGTATGCTCACCTTTCCAATTCATTTAGCTAGATAAGATGAATATTCATAGTGTGCAGCCCAAGGTTAGATATTGGCTGGAGAAAGAGTCTGATGATCATTGGAAACTGGCTTTTGAGTAGTATTCTGGTTGTGCTGTGACTAGGGAGCTTGGAGAAAGCTATAGATCTGTATGATGTTTCATATTCTCAACGAGCCAGTTACCAGTGGAAAGTTTCGTCAAATTCATTTGCTTTCTTACATTCAACGTGAGTCGACTTATTTGTGTGGAGAAGAGACGAAGGAGGATGACACCTACAGAGTCACGAAGCATGAAATGTAAATGCGACTAGTAGTTCAATTCAAATTCATATTTGATGCTGCGTCGTTTGTATCAAGGTACAGTGTTGAAATAGGAATACCTCAGGAATACAAATGACTCAAAATACGCCCTAAATTGCCTAGACTTCTTGGCTGGGTACTAGATTGACTATGGCTTAGAGTACTTAGGATAAGGGATGCTTCACATACCCAACGTGCTACCCAAACATTTCCTCGAATTTTATGACAATGTGACATGCTAGGTCACGGTGATGTAACAAGTAAAATAAGCAATGATTAGATATTAGATACAATTATGTGCACAATAGACCCAATTAGGAAGAATACGTGGATGGACTCTTAGGAACTTGAGGAGTTCGGCTTAGGAACAGGAAGGAACCCAATTATTGGGTTTTCCTTAATTGTGTATAGCAGTCGATTCGTACAGACTGAAGCACAATAAACGACTATCATTAAATGAAGAGTTGAGTTCGCAAGTCAATGCAGTTTCTCGTATTTTAATGGTTAATTGTGTGACGGTCAAAGTTCCTGAAAATCTCATGTAAGAAGACAAGACATTTACTGCTGCTACAATTTTGGTGCATTGCTTTTAATAAGCAACACTATATAACTTGTAAGCTAGAAGATTAGTATTCAGAAATATTTAATGAGTTTAGATTCTATCAAGTTATGGTTTTGCATAATTTATTTTTTCTTCGTTCAGGCCACACTGGGAATGTGTTTGGTTATCGATTCGATTGAGCTTAAATGTAATTTTAAACTGGACAGAGCTCATTTCAAAAGCTGTGCATTTCCCCAACAGTGGACTATGTTTCATGATATTTTATCGCTTCTGAAACCCCCACTAGTAGCCGTAAGCTCTGACCTTCTGTGAATTACATGAAAGCCCCTTTAAAATATTATTATTGTTCAACTCAAATCTGGAAAAGTAGCTTAATATCAAGCCTAGTGCAATGAATCAATACGAAAAGTTCATGCCGATGCAGCAATTCAATCTAATGATTTGTGAGCAATAATGCCTAAATCGGTTCAAAGAAGTGAACTACGTTTTTTTCATTGTCACGTTAAGACTCACACAGAGTTTATCTTGACGCTCCATATACTTTCGAACACTATAAAGATAAGAATGCTTTTAGTGTCTACTAAGCGGTTTTTTCTGTCTTGCGAAAAATATGTGACAATACAGTCATATTTAGTCGTATAAAAAAATTCCCCTGACTTCAGCCATCTGAGACGTAATTTCGATTTCTGAGGTTGACGGGAGGTTTCCACCCACAACTTTCAGTTCAGTTGGAAGTTAGAAAATTGAAAGTGCAAGTTTGTGTGGTTCTTTCAACGTTCCTAGTACTTGGTTTGCTTGTATAATTTAAGGCAGAGTTTCTACTTCTATGTGCTTTCGCCTACTTCCTGAGGTTTCTCTTCTCGTTGCTTTCATAAACCCCAACCATTCTGTACTACTTGAAGTTAAATCAATATGCAATATGATAAAAATTCCATTACTTTCCCATTCAAATGACAACTATATACTTTGCACTTTGCAGATGTCGATCCTTGAGGACTCCACCGAACTACTTGATTGTTAATTTGGCCGTCAGTGACTTCCTGATGATGGTCAAGATGCCAGTGTTTATCTACAATTCTATTTACGCCGGGCCAGCCCTCGGCTCTATTGGTACGTTCTAACTCAAAATGAATTACTGATAACAAAGTACTATCATCCTATTAACCATTTGCTATCGGCATTCGTGAAAACTTTTCTCAGCGTGACTTCAACTTTCCTTCGCTTGGAGTAAATCATTTGAAATTTTATGTCGAATTCTCGAAAGCAAATTTTGTCTGTTATGTTTGTGAATTTGCAAGTTAAGTTGATCTAGAAATTTGAACTCCTTCTATTATAACTTATAACTCAAACTAAAATAAAGATTATTCGAAACTTGATCTGGAAAAGGAAAAGTTGCAGCTGAACTTCACGAAAAAATATCTGCGAATACTTTTATGAAAGCATATATTAGAACATTAGAAGATTGGACTAAATATTAAACTTCCCAGTTAGTACAGACCTTGGATAACGTTCTTTACTGTATAATCGACTAGATATTTTATTTAGCTTTGAGCACCAGATGCGTTTTCTCAAGAACTGATGAATACTCCAATCTGGCAAAGCCATAGTCAAATTCTGCTCAGTGCTCAGCTCCTACTTTTACATTTTTCACACAAAGTCACCAGCCAGCTCGGTTTCTAACTTGCAAGTTGCAGTAGGGTCACGCAGCCTAGTTGATTAAATTAGAGTATGCAAACTAATTCCAAAAGTTTGGATAGAGTTTGACAGTTGAATTAAAAGAGAATTAATTATTGAAAACAGCTTGATTAGTTTGAACTTAAATTGACAGGTTGCGAAATATATGGTTTTCTCGGTGGGCTGAGTGGGACAGCGTCGATCATGACTTTAGCAGCAATTGCTGTGGATCGGTATACAGTGATTGTATACCCTCTGAATCCCATGAAACGAACAACATCTGCCAGAGCATTATTGATGACTGTGAGCGTTTGGATATACTCTACAATATTTGCATCGCTTCCCCTACTTGGACTCAACGGATATGTTCCTGAGGGGCTCCTTACTTCATGTTCCTTCGACTATCTTTCACCCGACACTCCAGACCGCATTTTCGTGTTCATTTTCTTCCTTGCAGCATTTGTTGTCCCCCTTTTTCTTATTGTTTATTCATACGCTAGGATTTTCCAGACTGTGAGATCCGCCGAGCGACTTGAAATGTTTAATCCTCAAACTTCAGCTAACGGAATTCCTCTTACCCGGGAGTCGTTCAAATACAGGTAAGAGGAATACTTTAAGCTGTTAAACGTGTAGTGCTCTCATGATTCATGTTTGATGGCTACATTTTCACTCCTGTTTTTCAGGCAAGAAGGGAAGAAGCAAAAGACAGAAGTGAAGATAGCTGTTTTGTCATGTACAATAATTCTTGTATGGCTTTTGGCATGGACTCCTTATGCTACTGTAGCCCTGCTGGGAATTTTTGGCTACAAAAGACTCATCACTCCTTTCGTTTCGATTGTTCCTGCACTCTTCTGCAAAAGTGCTGCTTGTGTGAATCCCTTCATTTATGCCATAAATCATCCTCGATTTCAAAGGGAACTTCGTGCCAAACTTCCTACTTTCCTTACTCGTCCTCAGTCTAAGCGAGCTTCATCTCCTGATGCGTCTTATTACTCTAACCCCAGTGCAACTTATCAAGATCAAACCAATACTGTAATGCCTCAGAAGAAAAATAGTGCACACAGTTCCAGTCCAGCAGATGATGCGAAAAGTAGGTGCGACGGTAGTAGTTCATCATCTCCAGTGTCGATTACTCTTAATCTTCATGGAAGTCCTAGAACCACAATGATATCTAGAATTTTGAGTAAGTCAGAAACTCCCAAAGCTAATAGGTCTCCATTGAAGAGTTTATTGAAGGATTCTAAGCAAAATAAGACGTACATCCATGCACCGATTGCATGCATGCAGACTGAAAAGACGATGTCTACTGACAATCATAAACTTTGTACTTTTCCCGTACCTGAAAAAACTAGACTTATTCGGAACGATGTTATTGATTTGAGCTCGACGGAGAGTAATAAGGCAGAGGTTGAGAAGTGTTGTGATGATACGACCAGGAGAAGCTCATCTTCTGCTGTGATAGGGGAAAGGAAATACGGCTTATTGGGAAAAAGTGAAGCAAAGGCTTTATTAGAAGAAGATTCTATTACAGTCGGCACTGTGCATTATGTTAATAGTTTACAAGTAAAAACTGGTGATATGCATAGTAGATGTGAGACTAAAAGAAATAAGATAGTGACAACCAATGAAACGAGTACTTCCGAGAGAAACTTTGTTAAAATAATAGCTTCAGATTCCACAAGAGCTTTTTCCCGTGAGGAAACTCAAGCTGCGTCCAGAATCGTCTATGAGACAACAATTATATGAAGTCTTGTCATTATTGAGAGCTCGAGCAAAATTGTCCATTCAGATCCGGAAAATAATTATTTTATTACTTGTATTGTTCTGTTTAACAACAGCATTGCATTATTTGTATTATACTAATAATGAAGTATGGTTATTGCGCGAATATTTTGGTAAGAAGTGTAAATTAATCTGCACTCTATAATTATTGTGCATTGAGCTATGATTTCTGCCTTTATTTTTTCAACCATTTTTACATATATTACTGTTATTTATTTTAAGTTGGAATGCGTTATTTCGTAACTCGTCTCACAGTTTGGAAGACTAAAATATGATTTAAATATTTGTAGACTATTGTAAGAAATATTTCGTAACGAAAGAATTAAAACTATACGTTTTGCGCAACAGTTGCATTAGCTTTACAGTGTTAGTTTATTAACAATCCTCACTCTGCATGTATGTATTTCATAATAATAATATGGTTTTAGGGAAGTGAACGAGATGCAGTAAAAAGGACGTTGGGCTCTCTGGTATTTTCGAATATAATTATCTATATTTAAACTTCTTGTAGTATCTCAACTAGAAAATGTCAATACCCCAGCTTCGTTCTACGCTTCCTTGTTGATCGAATTGTTGCCTCTCTAAAGATGTTTATTAGCAGGGTAACATATTTGACATATACCTGAAGAAAATCAATTGTACCCTAATTTTGCGACATCATTAAAGAGAGTTAAATTGTAATTAGTTGTTAACTTATTGGCGGTTTCAATAAACTCTGCCGCTGTGCTGGCAATTGAGGTCTATAATCACTAATACACGTCGCACCATTTCGTCCATTTCTTATCACTATAATCTGTAAAGTCTATTAGATTAATAAATACTGTATATACGTAATATTGCGTACCACTGAAAGAAAGGCAATTAGAAAGCAAATTATAGAAAAATGAAAAGGCGGAACTGAGGGCATTGTGCAATGCAGTCTGCATAGACAAAAACTGTATCCAAAGGATAGAAATAAAACATGTGCTTAGGCAGTTTCTTATATCTCCAATGCCCAAAAAGACATCTTCAATCCACAATTTTTGAAATTAGGAGGATATCGCCCATGAAATGACGAGTGCTTGAAAAGTTTTGCTGAAGAATGGAGAGCAAAGGGTTTTTGGATGATCGGTTTCTTAATTAATCTTCCTCTCAGAATTCAAAAGCTCATAGCTCTTGGCTTTAATATCGTATACTACTATATACATAGAATCCTTTGTGAACCTTTCGTTTGAAGTTGACTCTAATTAATCTAATACGAATTTCAAATAATTTGGGCTAGCCTAGTCACAGATGCTTGCTTTAATAACAAAACTATTATAAGCTCTGGCTATGTATATAGATTACTTTAGCTGACGAGGAATACTTTTCAATGAGAACTATTATACTTACTTTCGTTGTAAGATAGATGGGTCAATGGTGAGCAAAGGTAGGCATGAGATGATGCAAATAAGCAAAAAGATTGAATGTTTGCAGCGTGGGCATTCAATTATTTTTTTCGGATGGAGACACACTGAAACTTTGAGCACAATCTTTAGTTAGAACCAGATAATGCTATTGAAATTTCTGTATAGTTTGACTCTGCATAATGCATACATCGTAACTTTTTGTACCTCGGGATGCTTGTTCTGTATTAGAATTAATTGTCAAAATGGATTCTTGAAACTTTCCATTGTCGTTAAGTTTTAATTAGGGTAATGTAAAGGAACCATTGAGTCTTTGTCTACAAACAATAGTTCAGGTAGAAGACACGTTGAAGTTTATGTTGAAGTTTAGATCTCGTCATGCTTTCTGTTACCAAGTTTGACTTCATGTTTTTAAATTATTGTGTAGCTGTCAGCCATTAGTCGAGAGAAACGTGACGACAATTCATATTTAAAGTTGAAGATGTGATCCATGATTCATCTGTGTTTTCTGGTTGAAAGATTCAAACCTTATTCCCTAACCCATACAAAATAACTATTCAACTCTGTTCAACTTGATTCACCCTTTCGAAACCAAGTCTAACAATTAGTTGAACTGCTATACAAAGACTTGGAGCAAAGCTAGTGACAGCAGGTCTACACGGTGAAATGATTATTATGGTGAAATAACACAAACATCTGCAATGGTGAACTCCTCTGGGTTTGGAAAGCTCGTATAACAATAGAAAGTTCTCGAGTAAAAGTTTTGTTGCTTTTACAAGGACACCAGAAATTCCAAAGATCCATGTTGCATGTAGCATAAGTCTTAGCAAGGATTAGGCGCGCCTGAGTGATAACTCAATTGTACTTGCTCAAGAAAATCACACAAAGGCACACTAGAATACATCTTGACTACTCTGCACTGAATTATCGCAGTCCATGGTTATTCTAACCGTTCCTTGAAACACTGTAGCCGGGATAAAAATGTTATGAAAATGATATTTTGATATACATTTCATTTTAATAAAATGTATAAAAACAGAGTTGTATGTGTCTTTGAATATAATAATAGGGATCCATGCATTTGAGACTTTCAAGAAACAACATACGACAAATTCAACTTTTTCAACAAAACGAACTTGCAATACAAGAATAATTTTCAACACTATCATTTGCACTGGAGGTGAACGCAGAAAGGTAAATTCTATTCAATACGTATCCGATATTTGGAAACTCTCCTCTACACAACTTTCTCTTTTTCACAGCCAGAAGATTTCTTTTGAGTAAAACACATATATAACATAGAACTACTGCTATTTACCTCATCCATTCGTACCTTTTCCAATTATAATTTTATTGCCAGAAAAACCATTCCTCAAAAAGATAAGAAAAACGCTTTTTGGTAATTAAATGTACCTCTGATTAAGCCTTGAAGGATAATAAACTGCTTGGAGGTTGAGAGAAGTTGAGAGACAAACATTCTTAATTACTACTAGTGCGTTCTAGTCAGTGGGCTTTTATATAATTGTACATTTTACATTAAGTTCAGGATGAAGTTTGACATTAATTTTATGGGCACAGGATTCTGCTGTTGCAAGTACATTATATTGCGAAGAAAGCTTTCGCAAAAGATTAGTTGGGATTTAGGATGAACATGAAGAAAAAAGAAGGTGTGAAAGTGAGGAGTTTTTGATGGATCAAGTCAATGTAAACCTGCAGATGTAGGACAGTTTAACGCCTACTGTTTCCCTGTGGTCCTGCTGAAGCTCATGTTCACTTCTTATTCCCTGCGTGTTTGCGGCTAGTGGAAAACTCCACGCACGATGGGAGCATATATAAATAGCTTTAAATACACCTAACGAAACAGCCATAATTTGCGATTTGAGATCATTACGAACATTCATTGCTATTTTCCAAGCATGGGAGTCATGATACAGCTAATCATCACTCCGACGTATACATAAAAATAATACTATTATGTTTCACTAGTTTGCTTGGGTCAGACCGAAGCCTGAATAGTTGGTGGCCGCAGATCCACCGAACTACAAAAATAAAAAATTACAATCATCACTTTATCAATGTATTTTATTTTGTACAGCTTAGTTCACTAGAACTTAGAGAGTAAGTAGATATGATCCAGTGACCAATATGTCCATTGATTTAGGTTTAGATTGGATCTATTCAAATTCAAAACTTCGAGGTAGAACAAAATTCGAATAGTTTGAGATTTAGATACAATAACAGACAGACGAGACATCGGGAATTGTCGCGAAATCGTGATGCTTGAAAACTCGCAAGTATGAATACATGCGTTTAGGTATTCCGTTTCCTTTTACAATATATCCATCCATTAATAGTAAGAATGAAAGAACTTAAAGCAGGAAGCATTGTAGTGACATTTCACTGTTGACATAATATTTTGCTTGGGTTGTGCAGCATGTTTGAGTGAGTAATGATCATAAGGACTGTTATGATTCGATTTTACAATCCAGCCTCAGAAACTTTATTATACTACGGTTGAAATGATCCAGTGTCGATGATAGAAATATGATTGAGACAATACAAATGTTCCAAAATCGAGATTACCAAACACATTAAGCAAAATGGGATTTATAAGTGCAGTGCTTTTAATTCATACGAATGTATCAATATAATAGAGTTCATAATCCTATATGATTGTGATGCTAATTGATGCCGGATACCGTGGTGCCTCGTGTTACACCAAAACATCAGACCGCATTTTAAAATATGTAATATTCTAATTCTATTTAATTCAGTCGGTTTATGTGTTGGACGGTGGGATTAATTTCATCCTCAATTCCGCATTCAGGAAATATAAATTCCAATATTTCCCATCCCATTATCGAGCAACTGATCATTAATGATGATAGTGCATGTGCAGTGTCGGGGGATTTGTTTGTCATCAGTAACTAAGAAACTGCGGAATCAACAGGTGATTATTTGTGAATATTTCAGTCACAGGTTCCAGCTGCTTTCCTCAATAATACCGTAGCTTTATTGAAATCGCGGTCTTCTACACTGCAGTCTCTTACGGGTAGTGGCAAGTGTCGAGTGTAAGTAAAAGCAGAATTGAAGCCCTAAGATGTATAAGGTGTAATCTCTGTTATATTTTTCCTTCCAGATATTCCAGACATGTCTGACAGGCAGAGAAGAGCCAAGTTGAAGACTGCTCGACCTGGCACTGTGCACATTGGTCCCCCAGGGTCTGGAGGCTCAAATGTAGTTGACTTGAGGAAAGAATACGGGCGTCTGTGCCGTCTCTACTCCTGTGAACCTTTAGACATCGTAGCAGGACCGTTAGAAAAGGTCTCGTTTGTTTCCCATGCAGCCCATCTTGACCTACGAGGAAAAGGTCTGCGAGGAGTGGACTGTATTGTTTTGGGAAAACTCCTGGCTACCAACATGTCAATTCATACGCTCGACCTCTCAGACTGCCTCCTACTTCCACAAGGCTGGGAAGCCTTGCTAAGCGGTCTCGGCCGGAACACAACCCTTCACACTCTTCAGCTCAGAGGAAACAACGTACACGGAGCAATGGTAGACTGCCTCGCAACTTTTCTCCGTACAAATGGAACTCTAAAATCTCTACTTCTGGAATGGAACTGCCTGGGAACAGCAAAACCTCCATTTGCTTCATTCTGCACAGCTCTCGCATCAAACAAATCTTTGCAAACACTCGACCTCCGTAACAATCGCATTGAAGACTCCAGTGCAGTTGACTTGGCTAGTTGTCTCAAATCTACAACAACTTGCTTGAAAGACATAGACCTCAGATGGAACTCAATAGGCATATCTGGAGCTAAAGCTCTGTGGGAAGCTCTGTCCCTAAATGAATCTTTAAAGCGTTTGGACATCGGTGGAAACTTCATTCCCGAGGAGATGGTCAAGGCCATTGGAAAAGTAATAGTGAGTAGAGCTGAGAAAGCAGCTCTCAAGGAAGAACTTGAGACAAGGACAACTCTCCTGACAAGACATGCTGAGCTAACAGAGGAAAAGTGCAAAGAGGAAGTTGCAGCCTTGGCCTCTGTATTCGAAGAAGAAGAGACAGAGCTACGGACTCGGCTGAGATCAACTGAAAGTCAGTTGGGACAAGTTGAAAAAGAACTTTGGGAAGAAAAAAAGACACGTAAGGAAGTTGAAGGCGAGATTGGAGAACTTCGGATGGACTTGAGACAAGCACAAGAGGAAGTGAAGAGACTTCAAGGAGCTTTAGTAGTCAAAGAACGACAAGTAGGGGAAGTAGAATCGCAGATAAGTTTATTTGGAGTGAAGATAAAAGAAGTAGAGGATGAAGCCAAGACTCTGGAAAAAGAGAATGAGAGATTGCAAAATCTACTGGGAGCGAAGGATGCATTGTTGGATCGAATTAAGGGAGATGGAGAAGAAGCGCTTAAGAAGGAACGCGAAAAATGGCTGAGTTGGAAGGAAGAAGTTGAGTCCAGTGAAGCTAGAGAAGTTCGCAGAGTTGGAAGTCAACTCAACGAATTACAAGCGGGAATGACAGCAGCGTTTAAGATGGAAGAAGGACGGAGGGAGAAAGCCGAGGAAGAAGCTAATAGGCTTAGAATGCTTCTACTCACTGCCAAATCTGAAGGGGAGGAGGCTCTGGCAAGAATTAGACAACAATTGAACACTGAACATGTGGAAGAGACTCAAAGACTAGTAAGCCAAGTGGAAGCCCTTAAACGTACTAGTGAGTCTTTGGAGGTTCAAAGCAAGCGGTTGGACGGGGTCATTAAGCGTTTAGAAAGTGAGCGAGAGGCTTGGGAACGGGAAAGAGATGGACTGAAGGCTAAAGTAGAGGGGCTTGAGGAATCTGTACGTATAGAGAAATCCCGTGGAGATGAAAGGGCTAGGAGATTACGGGAGGAACTAGAAATCAAAGAAGAAGAGAGGGCTAGGGAAGCTGAGTTAGTGAAGGGACTAAGGGAGCGTTTAGTGAAGTCTGAAGAAGATGCAGCAGTAGCTGCGATAAGGGCGAGTGCAGCTGAACGGAGCAGAGCGGAGGAAGCGTCGTATTGGAATGTACAAATCGAACGAAGGGAGTCTGAGTTGAGGCGAATGAAGGAGGAAGACATGCGAAGGGCTGCTTTACTTCATGAGTCTTTCATGGTGTACATGAAGAGCACAAGCGCTGCTACTGGACTTCCTGTGCCAAATAGTTGTCTTGAACTGCTGAATCAGTTGCATTTAGTGGGTGGATCGAATGGAGGAGAAGGGACAGGTGGAAGTGGTGAAGGTCAGGGTGATACCTCAAGCAAGATAAAGCACGGCGAAAGTATTAATAAAACTAATAAGAATGCTGGAGGTGATGGTTTGTGACCAACATAATGGCTTGATCACAGATACAGAAGGTTAATATTGTACGAAAAGATCAAATAAAATGAATGAACGATCAATCAAATCAATGATGAGATGAATAACATATGGAGATCTACTGAGGTGCATTCAAATGAAAACTGCAGTTTAGCATTAAGGAAAATCTACAACAAATTACGGCGAGCACTAAGTTTTGTCCATTCAACCGCCTTCAACTTCACTGTATCGCAAGTGTTGTAAATGGGTCAAGCAAAATTCGCTTCCTTATATACCTATACCACATGCCCTCTGAAAATGTCAATGTTAAGTATAAACAATCGGAAACTGTTGTTAATGTACAAGTTTCGGAGAAATACATGTCCACGTCGTCACACTGACGGCCATTTGAGAGCTATGCACAACCTTCCAACAACATTTCTACTCGACTTTCTGTTGCAGTTAGACCGAATCACTAGGAACTTTTTCAAACAAAGGTAAAATATACTTTTTGTTGAGCAAAATAAAAATCATGTTTCATGTCGAAAGTGCTTTTATATAGTTACTTATTAATGCTTGCAAATAGTTTTGGAAAACCAGTCGAGGAATAAGATTTTTGCAGGATGGCTAACTTCAATCCATCGGTGGAACCTCGAACGGAGCTGAAGAGTTTTTGTGTTATTCTGAGCATCTTCTACATGGTACTTTATGAACTTCTCTTTCATTTGTTCTTAAATGTCAAAGCTGATGATGAGAACTTTCTTTGGGAATGGACAGATCTTCTCCATTATGGTCTTCGCATCTGGCCTAAACGCCTATCGATACGGAAAAAATGAGCAAAACGTGGACTACATGAAGAACATTATTATCAGTACTTCACAAGGACAAGATGGAAATCTAGTTTATTCTGTTATAAATAGAGGTATGTTTTACAATTTAAACATGGACAGTTGTAAATATGTTAGTCCGTGTAAAATCTATATCTCAGATGCCTTTATGATCCTTGCGACCTTTGCAATAATCGGAGGATTGTCTTCTCTTGGATTTTCTTTGATATTCTTCAATGGATTAATTACAGTTACTCACAAAATAAGCATTTCTGGTATTACAGTAGAATCCCATTAACAGTTCATATTTTTATAACAGAGAAACATAAGCAGATGCAGATTGTGGATCAAAGCTAATCTCTCAGTGTCTCTTATGTTCACTATGTACACTTTGTATCGCTTGAGTCACGGAACAGTTCATATCTCATTGTTGGCCATTGCAATATTTATTTTCAACTTGGTTTGTGTTGCAATCGTTTCAACATATGTGATTGAGCTTGAAGTTTTGGAAGATGTTATGGATCATCAACGGAGGAGCAAGAAGAAAGTACTCCAACAAGCAAAACATTCTGGCATTGAAAAGGTCTAGGAAGTAACTTGAGACTTATGCTTTGCAATAAAATGAATTTGGGGACTGGAAGAGTTATGAGTTCATCAATATTCTTTTAATTATTTTAAAAAAACATTTTCTTCGTTGTATAAAGCATCGTATTACTCCCATTCCCTTCCATTCCATGAAATTATAACTGAACATTAACACGAACCTCTTATCGAACTGATGTAATCATGCGTTGAGGAATGACATACGACTACAGATTTTCCACGGTCGTTTAGATTAAGTTGAGACGTGACAAAATGCTGATAGTAGAGAAAAATTCTCTGGACGAACTTGAGTACCACTTGTACTGTACAATAGTAGGTCACTTCCTGAGCAATTTCAAGCGTATCGAATATCTTATCCTAAGATGTCTCTGTTTGTAAATGAGATTATGAGATGACGAAAGGTCTTCTACATATGCCTGAAACCACTGAAACGTTTTTGAATTATGACTTATGAGTTATGACTTATTTTGCAAGACTACAGGGGTTGGTTAAATGGACATATTTGAGCTGATACTTGTCTTACAATATGAAAGTCAAGAAAACAACTAGGGGAATCCGTATCACCCAGACCAAGTCCAGACTTATTCCATCCTTCAAGTTTGTACGAAACATTTTATTTAGAGATTTAGCGTTGTATCAGAAAATCAGAACCCACTTTCATCATTAATAAATCTTGCTACCAACTTAAATTCTCGATTACTTGCCAAGAGACTTCGAACGACATAAGCTCCTTTTCCGCTCTAGTAGACCAATTTTTACAATTTTACACCCTTGCTGGAAGCAACAATTCCAGGCGAAAGATAGACCAATAAGATAAATTCACTAAAACCAGTGTCACTGCCACCGATTTGAGTCAAGAATGGGAGGGTGCTGCGAAAAATTCCGGACTACTCAATCAACTGTTACAGTTCCAACCGTGAAACAGCAAACTGTATCAGTAGGCTCTTTGTACGGGGTACGTGGATAATTTAAATCGAAACTTCAGAAAAGATCATCATCTCATCATCACCTTTTGTACTGTACGGATTTATTTTCTGTAGATGGTATCAATCCTGACGCTGATCTTTCTCTTCAAGCACGAGCCTAATGAAGATGATGTTGGATGCTTCGATCCAGGTTGTGACTTAATTAAATTAATAACAGCTAACGCATATAGTGAAGCTTTTGGGTGATGTGATTTGATTTCATGTCATATTTGAAAACACAGTGCTGATTCGGTGGCTTAATGGAATTTGGATCGCAGTTATTGTGCTGTCTGGAATTTTCGGATACTTCATGAGGACCTGGACAAGAGAGGTATGCTTAATAACATTTTATGAGTTCATATGTCCGTGGAAAGAATTGCTTGACAGTGTGCATTTTTCTTTTGAAAATAGAAGACAACTATTCAGAGGCTTGGAGTGTGGGGAGGGATTCTGTGGATCTTTCTATTCATTCGGGTCTTGTACTGCATTACCCAGTATTCTAACAAATCTCCTGACGGTCGGTTCCGATATTGGGTAGCTGTAGCTGATGCTACAATGGGTCTCTTCTTGGTTTGTGCGATTGGAACCCTCAGGTACAGAGTGTATGAAGAACAACAGCAAGAATGTTCTTGTGGACAGCATCCAATTCGCAATCAACAAGCTACTGAAACTGCATTCAACGCTTGAATTCTCCATCAACCGCACACAGAAGCACGTTCATCCGTACGTCCATAATATTTCAGCCATCGACTATAATAAGGTAGATAGGTGCATATTTTTATTATTTTTATTTTTAGTCTATATATTGTAACCAGAAAAATCATCCAGGAATTTGACAAACTTTCCTGTAGTGGGTAGAATAAAACTGAATTATGGAATGCCTTCATTCCTGTCTACGTCTGCTTATTACCATTGCACCATTATGAACATTTGGAAAATAAAAGTTTCTACTTCTTGCTCTTTCTGATAGTTCGATGGCATGTGAAGGTAATACGCTCATATTATTATTTTGACGTTGACACTGCTTTGGACTGTCTTGACGGGACTGGTGACGGTGAGGGGGCAGAAGTATGGGTGTGGAGCAACTTTCAATAGTAACTAGTTCCACCTTCCACCCATCGGGTGATGAACACTCAAAGTAAGTCACCAAATGACCCAGACCCAACCCAATGTCCGTAGAAACCACAAGAGAGCAAAGCATCTTTTGGGTATGAGAAAGAGAGGATCACTGCAATACTTTGTCTCATGGAAGTCTCGGTTGTTAGGTTAGCAAGCGAATGAAAACAAGTAAATAAAATTGGGGACTAAACTCCTCAAATTCATTACACCAATATTTGATAAAACTCCCATTCGGGCAACCTGTAGGTTTCCAGCAACCTCCCTCCCCTTCCCCCTCCCACTCGAATTCAAGTAAGGTTTGAGGTATTGGAAGTCTGATTACTGAAGTTTACGTTCTGATCTTATTTCGCGTGTAATAAAATGGCTTCAAATCATTCATATTGACTGAATAAGCTTGTAATGTAGAACCACTGACGTGACTGCGGATTCAGAAATTATGCCTAGAAAGTCACCAGTTCTTCCTCCTCCAGCTCCTCCAGCAGTCGGAGCGTTCATGCGGATAGCATGTCTTCTCCCCTCGTTCATTTACGTGTGGTTCCATGCTTTTTTCGTCGTGTATGCTCTTGGATGCGATATTATCATTGGATCAGTATGGCTGTTAATCTCTTGGATACTACCGCAGAAGTACAAAGTCAGACCTTCCATCTCAGAATATGTCGAGCGATTCAAGACATTAATCATCGACGAGTGCCTTGAAGTCCCGGAGGACTTCTGGACTTTCGTCCTTTTGATGTTCACCTTGAAAGTAATGTACGTCTGCTTCTTTTCACCCCCAAGTGCCAAAACATTTATGATTCCATACGCTTGTCTCGCCGTGATATCGACAGTTGCTTGTGCTATGTACATGGAGAATATGAATGTACTAAATGAGGAATAACACAATAATAAAGCCTATCAATCAATCAATTAACAATCCCTATTTCGGTTTTGTATTTCTATTCCTCAATAAACCCATCAAACAAATTGAAATGTGGCATTTTGAGTCGTGACGAGATTACATATTCCCCTTCGTAGAATGTACTTAGTTTTGGTTTCCATTTATCCAAAATAGAGATGTAAAACAGTCAATCTTAAGCAAATTAAGGCTCCATTTACCAATATTGAATAATAATTATAAAATCTCATTTACCTTCATCTAACCATCATTGATTTATTAACTCACATTTTGACAGGATAGTCAAGTTCAAACCTCTAAAAGTTCTGAATACTCCGTATCTCCCCCTCACTTAATATCATCGTCCGTCATCATCATGGTGACTGCAGTGACAAGGTGCTTAATAAACTGAAAACGGTCTTTTATTACACAACCCACTCTTCTTCAGAGCCAGCAGCGCATCTCTTTGCAGGTCAGGAATCAGTGAGAACGCCGTGTAGAAATCGGTAGGAATTGCTGAGGCTGAAAATGCTGGGAGACGGACTGGGGCGAGTTGAGAGGGGCGAAGGGTTCGTGCAGCTGAGGGAGGAGGAGGAGGAGGACGGAGGGCTCCTCGGCTTCCTCTCCTCCGACAATCCCCCTCCAGTCTTCTTCAACCCTCCACCACACCAACAACAAAAACATCTTCCTTCATTTTTCCTCATGGGAGAACGTCCTCCCGACGCTCCTTCATCCGTACAACAAGACAAGCATCTCATGGAGGACCTACTTCCACCCCCTTCCAATAATAACCTTCTTACGAATGTGTCAGAGATTAGTAGTAAGCCATCAGGTAAAGAAATTGTGGTTT
>JAQGAB010000757.1:0-22229 GCA_034696565.1 Isotomurus graminis | reverse complement strand
ATACAAAAATGCAGTCAGTGGAAGGTGTCAATATTCGTCAATCATAAGTAAATATTTCCTACTTGTTTGCTCGACGACTCGTTGGCATCATCGATAAATAAGTAGCAGTCTAAAAAGGTCCCTATGAGTGAGACATGACGAAATTGATGTTTAAAATTCATAGATTGACAGTGAATGAAGCTAAAAATAGAAGTTTAGGTTATTTGCAGAAGCGTTTTCATGGTCAAATGGGTCAATAATACTGCTTAACTCTATTCTTGATCTTGAGATCCAGCTGACAATGAAATAATGTGTATATATCGAAACCCTTCCACTTACAAGATGCTAAACTCAATAACTCGCCTTGCCTGTGCTATTTTGGATGTCGAAATTTTAAAGGCACGCCAAGTCACCATGTTGCACCACAAACCCTTAGAGAGTCTAGAGACCATCGAAAGCCAGCTATGTGGAGATGTCAATAAGCAGAAAAGCGTTTCACAATTTGGTTATATAATGTCACATTGCATAACAAAGCTTCTTACAGGTTCATGGCCTTGATCAAGCAGCCGCCTCTTCAAGTGGCAAGATTTGTATTCTTTTCAGTCCTTACAGTTGACAGTCAACTTAAAGTAACCCACACCCTTACAACATACATAGACGTGCACCCAATATTCAACATTCACGTAATTATGAAAATATTGTTGCCCTATTAAGAATTAAGCATGCGAATCGTATGAAAATTCCCTGCGTAAGCTTGCACAACCAAAACTTTCTATTCCAACAATCTGCACTTACAATTACTAGTTAATGGTTAGAGACTAATATTCGCTGCATGACATGATGAGGACATGAGATTGTACAGCATGTTCCTCTGGGATCTGCGTTAAGACTTTTTGCTGAAGTTGGATGTAAACAATTTAACCTATTTACTAGAATCTATATGATTGGAAACTTCTAAACTTGGAGGAACTCCTGACTCCTATGTGCATTTTTAAGTAAAAGCTAAAAAAGCTTCCTAGTATAGCTTTATGTGTTTCAAGTGATATTTAAGAACAAAGCACATGGCGTACTGTAGGTTTTCTTAAGTTACTTTGGACTACTTTGGGAGTAGTTTGTAAAAATTCTTAAACGGGATAGTCCGAGAAGGAAGTGACAAAAATCTATCAATCATGTATTACTATTATTATAACAGCGTTAGATTCCGTAGATCTATTCGTGATTGTGGAGGTCTACAAACACATCTATAAAATATTTATTATGTAAGCTCGCTATTATTCGAAAAAAAGAACTAGGACAAGTGAATCTTAGAGAACTCGTTTGGTCTCAAATGTGATGCCATTCTACCTTCAAACAATGCGAAGCAGACGCTGCAGAGATGCATTTGCTTCTTTTCAGAATCAACCACGTTGGCAGGCGTTCTTTATGCAAGATTTGTTTGTGCCATAGTAAGGAATATTGAGATCAGGACATGTTCAGTCATTTGTGATTTTGGGTAGTTGGTTAGATAATTTTCTTAACGCTTTTAATGATATTAAGGTGGTTAAGGGACCATGTGTGCCTTCAGATTGAGTCTTCAGTCTTCGCTCATCATGAAGTTGCATAATCAAAACATTTAACAAATATGAACTCTGTCTGCTTTTAGTCAACCTTTTCTGAATGAAATAAAGTACTCCTGCCTTTCGCTTTATGCGTCATTTGTAAAATAAACTTTGGATAGGAAGCATTTCCAAGTGTGTTCGAGTTTGGAAACCTCTACAGAGTTAATATTATGGAAAGGTGAAATAGTGAATATCTCTCAAGAATATTTTACTGCCGTGCGCTTCAGAGACTAATTGACTGAGGGGAGTCTTCTCCAACCATGTCTATAATTTCGGATATATTCTACGGGGTGATACTTATCCTCATAAATGGGTACAAATACGTTGAGAAGTGTGCAATTGAACTGGCAGAAGGTTTTGTAGAACAACATTTAGATAAAATCTTCAGAAAGGCTGGAATTGTCCTGAACGGTACAAAAAAGTATGATCCGCAGATTGTGAATAAGAAAGAATTTTATACTCGAGTGGTCAGCAACGCAACACTCGGATTGGGAGAATGCTACATGGAAAGAATTTGGGATGTGGAAGACTTGGAAGAATTTATGCATCAAGTGTTCATCAACAATTTGGCCAAAGAGTATCTCGGCCCTGTGAATCGAATGACCAACTTCTTGTTGTTCAAAGCTGTGAATCTACAGACAAAGCAGAAGGCTTGGGAAGTTGGAGAGAAGCACTATGACTTAGGTACCTGAAAAAGCGTCTCAATTAATATTTTGAAATGCATGGGCAATATGAGAATATTTTATTTTGCATTACAGGAAACGAATTGTTCGAATCATTTTTGGATCCCACAATGAGTTACAGCTGTGGGTACTGGAAGAATGCTGAGAACCTTCACCAAGCTCAAATAGCTAAGATGGAACTTATCGGGAAGAAGTTGAAGCTGAAGCCCGGAATGAAAGTCCTCGACATCGGGTGTGGATGGGGAGGACTATGCAAGTATCTTGCTGAGAACTTCGGAGTCGAAATGGTTGGTTGCACTATCTCAGTTGAGCAAGGACAACTTGCAAGGGAAAGATGTGCTGGACTTAAAGTGGATATCCGGCTTTCTGATTATCGAGATATCGATGAGAAGTTCGACAGGATTGTCAGTGTGGGGATGTTTGAACACGTGGGGACTTCTAATTACAGAACATTCTTTGAAGTTGCCAATCGATGCCTCACTGATAATGGAATATTTTTACTTCACACTATTGGAGTCTCACATCAATTCGTACCGTTGATTGAACCGTGGTTCCACAAGTATATATTTCCTAACGGAATTTTGCCGTATCACACAGAAATCTCCAAGTACATTGATGGTCTCTTTATCCTGGAAGACTGGCACAATTTTGGGCCTGACTACACGAAAACGCTTGTCGCTTGGAAAGACAATTTTCATAGAAATTGGCCAAAGATTGAACACAAGGCTGGAGACAAGTTTTACAGAATGTGGAATTACTACTTAGGGGTATCGGCTGCTGCATTCAGAGCCAGGAAGTACCAACTTTGGCAGATTACTCTGTCCAAAAATGGCATTCCCGGAGGCTATGAGTCTGTGCGTTAGAAATCGGTTGGTACAGTTAAGATAATTGTAGATATTTTAGATATTTTGGTAGCTCTTCAGGGATACTGGATAGGTTTATAAACCCAACGCTTAGAATACGAGATTTACAAACAGCGAAAAATAAAAAAAAATCGAAAACATTAACCTAAATGTTCCAGCTCAGCACTCTCGATAAACATTCAATCATTCATTCATAATACTATCCGGCATCAGTTCATCAGGCAGTATTTAAATACTTCGTGGACTTGCTGCACCAACCTGGGCAAAAAATTGCGTGGAGTTAAAAAAAATGTATTAACTTGACCTACTCTACAGTTGCACAACAGCAATCTTGTCATTTGTCTGTCTCCTACCAAAAACAAGGAAGTGCATGTAACATGTACCAAACTAATTGTGCGAGCCCCACTTACACAGTATGCGTTTATCATCTCACAGGTCTGCCACTAGTTCTTTCATGGTAATGGTGATTATGATTATACAAGTCATACACCAAATTCAACTATATCCTACAGGATACTGTGCAAGAGTTACTAAAATTCTTCTCAAGTGTGTCGTACAGTAATGATGCCAATATTGCCAATGTTTTAAAGAAAATGCAAGCATTTAATTATTAGTTGACGACATAAACATTTTTCGTTTATTATCTTTAAATTAGGTAGTATATTTTATAGAGTATTATTTGTGTGTACTTTCCAGATTTGATTGAAAGCTTAAAAGTACGTTATGATTGTATTTTCTGAAGGCACTTATTAGTAGGTACAGTCAACAATAACCACATGCATATGAAGGACTTCAGGAATGTATACACATGAGACTACAAACTACGATAAAGGAGGATATTACTAATCCTTGTTTTACATACTCGTTTTTTGTAGAATTCGGTCTGCACTGCACTAGTGCATTCCATTTTCATTCACGTTAAATTGTATAAAAACTAGTGAAATAAAAGAAAGTAGATTTTTATTGTAAGATTAGGTTCAACTTTGAAAGTGAAAGAGACTACGTACAAGAAAGTTCAAAAATTAATTAACACTACGTACTATGCGACCACAAAATAATTGCAGAGCTCATCAAACTTAATACAAACAAAAAAGAGATCAAATGTGACAATTGTTCTTCAGCTTTTCAAACAACACAAAAGTATTTTTCAAACAAACGCTGCTTATCCACAGAAAAGAATGCTTCTATCAGTCCCAAATAAGCAGTGTTAATGGTCAATCATGCAGATTCATCATTGCAGTCTATAGGATGGAGTTACACATTGAAAGGTGATGTTTTACATGGTCAATCGACAGACTACGGTTTGGCACATTACATTTACCAGGTAAGCTTTCTGTATCATTAAATGTGTTCAGAATAGTTCTTTCATAAATACTGGAAATCTGAATTAACTATCCAGAGTGTCGTAATGTATTTAACATTTTACTTCATTAATATTTGTTACTCTTAACATATATAAACTACTTGTTAGTTAAGAAATTATGTATGTGGCTATATTATTGAGATTCTCGACTCATAAGTTGTGACACTATTAGGAAGTTAACTGTTGTAATCAATAATACCATTTTGAAGGTACTTTCGTATCAGGATTAGACAGCAACCATTGTTGGTTTGATAACAATGCTCAATCTCTTGCAGATTATCCTTCTTAGGACAAATGTCACGTATTATGGGGATTGACCCACTTAAATCGGAAGTTATAAACAGTAATACTTTCTTTGATAAGAACGTGAGATTTCATACGTTTAGATACAAGCGTCAACCTGACTTAATTCGCACTAACATCCAAGCACACAAAATTTCAGTATAACGTTACACCGCTTAGAAACAGAAGCATATTAAACATTGTCTGACTGGTCACAAATAAGATATATGACGACGGCAATAAATTAAATTACAGGTTCAGAAGTACAAAAATCATTATAAAAATTATATGAGCAATCACCCAACTTGACACGAAGGTACATTCCTCTCTGTATGCTAACTCAAAATACAGTATCACATCACACCATAATCGCGTCATCGTCGTTACCCTGATTGACAGACAGTACACTGTCATCATCCTCAACGATCTCATCATTTTCTCCAAAGTCAACAGATCCCAGATTGCGCACGAAACGACTTGGAGGTTTTCGGGATGGGCCTCGATTTTTTATTACACTATGGAGTAGACTTGAAGACCCTATTGTTTAAGAAGAAGCCCATTTATCACATGTTACGCTTCAGTTGCAGAATTCATGAGATCGAGTGAAGACTTTGTTACTTTAGTACCTTGATGAGGTTTTAAAGAATCTCTGTTATAATCGCCTCGGGTATATTGTAGAGATTGGGCTCTGCTTTGTCTCGGAGAAGGCGAAGCAGTGTCTCGATGTAGATCATCAACACTTCCACCTGGACTATCGACCTCCGGATCAGTAGACAGCAAGTCCTCATCCGAAGGAGTCCGAGATAATGATGGCAGTACAGACGTCAAAATTGCTTTTTCCTAAAATCAAAATAGAATACCGATTGGTCTACAGCTCATTTTTTAGAACAGGTAGCCAAAATAGGAACATGCGTACATTTTGCAGATGCTTGATATGTCTCGTAAGGTATTCTTCCTCTTCCTCAGCACTCATGGACTCAGGTGTTGTTGATTCATTGATAGACTTCACTTCGACACTACCTTCACTCAGTGACCCTGTACTACCACAAGGTTCTTTTCTTGCATTTGCCGGAGATCGCATCTAAAACAATCAAAAAGTTCTCAAGTCTCTCTCTGAAAGCTCCACACAAACCATTAAGATTTAACTACCTTCGAACTCCTGATAGAATTCAGCCTTGTTGCGAATGAATGTGCAGCGGAATCCAATGACTCAATGTTGCTTAAAGTTTCTCGAACTTTTTTAAGTTGCGACAAAATAATAGTTTCAATGCAAAGGGTTTGTCGTGCTATATCATTTAGAGACTCCTGGACCTGACGAGACTTGTTGGTGCGCAAAATGCATGGTGCAAATACAATGGCCAAAGAATTTGCATTCATTCTGTTCTTATCTTCATACTGAGCGACTCTGAAAGAAACACACAGTTTGCCTTATGATATAGTCTACGTAACGCTTGAAACTGACTTCCATGAAGGAACATTCGTGTAACTTACCTAGCGAGATGGAAAACTAATCGCTCCATGAGATCGAAATTAGGTTTGGGCAGCTTCTTCAATAATGCAAATATTGTTAAAACTCGATCCTCTTGCTGAGTTAAATCAGCAGCCCGAAGAAATTCATCATAAAGTTCGAAGGTCAAAAGTGGTTCAGGCATTTCCCGAAGGAATGACTTGAAAACGGATGTTAAAACATGAACAGGGTACAGCTCCCAATCGATTTCTTTGCCTTCTTCGATGTCTTGCTTCACTTCTCTTACTTTAGAACTCACACCTATAATTGCCAACACTCAGTTTGTATATAGTTTGTACATTTATTTTAGCATATAGAAGTCAATTGAAATTACCTGATTTTCGGTAAAGTCCTTCCATGCGCAAACCATACAACTCAATAGCAGTAACTAAATTCTCCACAACGGTCGGAATACCAATATTATCCGACACTAAGGATACTAAAGGAGTTCCGAAGACACCTGATTCTCCACCTGTGCTTCCAGCTCTCAGCAACCCTTCATTGCAGTCGATTTGGATTTTTGGGTGGCACTTTTTGTGGCACGCCAGTTTACATTCTATGATAAAAACCAATCTTAATTGTAGTTCACAATAAATAAAGTATCTATACTTAAGATGAGTAATTAACTTACTCTGACACACGACTCCTCTTTCGATTGGCCACATTATAAATGAAGAACACACTTCACAAACAGTAGGTATATTGATGACCATTATCACAAAAGAATGATTCAAATGATTAATGCTTTCTTCAAGTTTCTGTCTCTTTCCGCCTTTCTCCTTCCTCCGTTCCTTTCGCGGCTTCACTACCTTGGGTTTTTCTTCGTTGGTGCGATTGGACATCATAAACTCGTTCATAAATCCTCTAAATGCGTTGACACCCATCGTAGTCGGGAAGTCATCCCCAGCACACTGGTGTTTCGACACAGTTTCCATAATCGTGGCGAAATTGGCAATAAGGTCTTTGTAGCGGATATTGAGTGGCTTACTGTCACCCTGTTTACTGGCAATACTATAAGTCGACACGAGGCTTTCTTTGAATTCTCTTAAAGCTTGCTGAAATACTCTATCCACAGAATTCTCCTTTCCTACTTCTCTGTTTTTAACAAGGTAGATCTGAAATTTGCAAGCATTTTATAAGCAACGATAAATAATGCATATTTCATATTCATATACGAAAGTGTACCTTTTTTGAAATAAACTCTTGCATTAACTGAAGCTCTCGTACTCCTGAGATAATCTGATCCGTTCTATCGGTGAACTCAGATGTTTTAGAAACGCTGAATTTACTGCTGGACTTCTCAACTAGAGGTTTGCTACTCTTGCGTAACTTTCTTCTGCCCATTGTGGATGGGCTCTTTTCAATACTCAGCGAAGTAAGAGGTTCTCTGACAATGTCATGTGTTTGTGAGCTGTCAACACAAGGACTGTTGCTTATGATTCCATTTTGTACGCATTTGGAATGAAACATTATGTAACATCTGGTGCATTTCAATCCAGGGTTGAAAAATACGTGCATTGTCTTCCTGCACGCCCCACAGGAATCTCCACGACGGTACTTGGCAACTTTCTCAAGGCAGTGGAGTCCCATTTTGCTAAGACTTGTTGACCCAGATGAAATAACGTCACTGGCATCCGGTTCCGTCTCGTAAGGCAATGGACAGATTTCCACTACACCTTCCTGCGAAACAGGTAAAGATGGTCTAGTCTCGGAAACTGATCTAGTTCGACGTACTTTTTGACTGCCACTGTAGTTCGGTATTGATCTTGTACGATTAGCTTTATTGGCACCAGGATCGTTATCATTGACGTAATCAAGGTTCTGAGTATACTGTGAAGGTACACTGAAAACAAAATTTTGTTTAGTATCGTTGGGAGCGACGAAAATTTAACACCGTGATTAACACGTCTTACTTGCTCATTGACGTTGCTTTAGAAGGTAGCACCATATCTACAGACGATGAAACCCTCGAATTAAGTTCCCCTGTTCTTTTTAGACGCGGTTTAGTGATTTCTGTAGCATTGGTACTGATGTTGGTTGTAGAATGACTAGCCCGATGGATATTTCCAGCCGACCAAAGGTTCTTGCCACGATCATGATACTGAGACTCTTTACTGACTTGATCAAGGTTGTTTGGAAATGATTCCGAGAACACATTATCGCTTTGATACTGAGGAGAAATTTGTTCGTCACTGGATTTCCTGGACGAACTTCCACCAAACGAAGTTGTTGAAGGAAGGTGATCTTCACCGAATTGCCTTTCATTGCAGCTTTTACGATACTTGGCAGAAATTGAACCTTCAGAGGAACCTACATGAGCTTCTCGGAGTATTGAAGGATTCAGAGAAACTCTGGAGCTACTGATAGGGTGGAAAGAAGTCGAAGGGTTGATTGAAGGATCCATCCTTCTGAAGTCAAGTGTGTTCGATGAACTAGATACAATACTACTGTCCGAATTCAAGCGAAATAAATCTGAATCTTCAACTTCACTTCCACTGTCCAGTAACACAGCTTCATGTTGATCTAACTTGGTCTTGCTGTTGCCCCCTATAAATGTTTTTAAATGCTTTTTGGCTTTTTGAAAAGGGTTTTTGTTAGAGAGGCGTCCACTTAATTTTTCATCATCTTCCTTTACTTCATCTAAAATGCAAGTAATACCACACAATTCTAAAAGTTGTCTTTCGCTTTATTTTGTTGATTTACCTTTATCAAAGTTGGTATCTGGTCTCATGAACTCGTCCTCTACGAATTTGCCCTCCCCTTTGGCTTTCCTTGACTTCAGAGAAAGTTTACGTTTACTTCGTTCTTTAACAACCGGGATATCATCAAGACTAGTGCTGCTGTAATGATAATTATTACAATTTGAAGATATGGATCTCAAACAAATACGTCAAACAACATTATATTCTTCAGCTCACTTTTCAACAGGAAAATCAGAGTTATTATTGACCGCCGACGAAAAACCTGAAACTGGGAACCTTGCAGGAATGTCGGAGGAATCTGTTTCTGTATGTAAAGATTGGTTTTCATGATGCATACTCAGCTGTTGCATTGCGGCTATTGCAGCATCTCGGGCTAACTCAACATCACTGTCTTCATGAACACCACTGCTCCTTCAAATAAATGCAGAATTACGGCACGAAATCGAAGGAGTGCCAGTCACCAGTGTTAAAATGTGTCGTTAACTTACTCGTCGGAATCTCCAAAATCTTTACGGTTGTTGTTATCCAACTCTTCTTGACTTGATCCTTTCGACAGGAACGCTTCATCAGTAGACTGTCCGGAGTGAGAGTCCCCGTCGATTCTTGGTCGACTCATAGCCTTCAGTTTCTATTTATCAGATAAAATATTAGTACAATTGTACAATAAAGTATTTTCCTTCGATTAGGTATTGTGATCCACTTACGTCCTTTTGTTTAATCAAACTTTTACGTTCTTCAAGAAGTTGTTGATACTTCTGCCTCGCAATATTTCCACGAACTCTGGCTTGAAATTCAACGCAACTGGTTTTAAGTTTTTCATACCAAGTTCTGGCACTATATCCTTTCCACATTTTCTGAATGAAAGTAGCAGCTAGCTCCTTTATTCGAAGATTGGCAACAAACTTTTGTGCGAGATACATGCGTAGGTAAGACTATTTCAAAAATACAAAGTGAAATTACAAATACTTGTTAGCGTATAATGTGATAATCATTCAATATTTATATTCATAATACCTGAATCTTAATCACAGCATCCTGAATTCGGAGAAAGTGCCTCCTTTCTAATGCAACTCTGTACCACCGTTGAATTTTTACGATGCTTGTCATGATTTGCTGATGCAGAAAATAGTCCAATTTTATTTTTTCGGACTCTCGTAGAAAGATTTTACTAGCGCCCAATTGATAATTCGTAGGATTTAAGTGTAGCGATATTAAAAACTTCTCTACATCCATCCTTTCACTGTAACCCAAAATCAAGTTATTATTCTGAAGAAATAGTGCAAGGTGCTAAATGTAAGAGCTGCAAAGTTACCTTTTTAATCCTTTAGGCAAAAGAATTCGATACAAGTGGATAAACTCATCGAAGTTTAAGCGTACATTGTATCCAGCTTGGCGTATTCTCACTGTTTCTAGCATACCGGTATATCTCAATTGTCTCTGAACTGTGTCGTTGTCAAAATAATTGGGGCCCTACAAAAAATTCATTCATATATACATATCAAAAATTCCTGCACAGTTAAAATTGTTTTTAAATAGCAGTACCTTTTCGGAGTTGGACTTAATGCAACGAATAAAAAACGGATTAGCCTGATTCAGGGTTATCATGAGGGAATTCAGGGATTGTTGAAACTGCTGAGACACCGACACTGGTTGTTTTCTAGGATTATATCCTTTGTTTGATACTCCAATGCTGGCTGTCTGACTAGCAAGGCTCTTTACGCTGTGAAGATTCTTCATTCCTCGTGGCATAAACTGCTGTGGCCGGAAAGATCTATTTTTTCTGCAACATTTAATGTATAATATTAATATCAGCATGTGTATTTATCATGTATTCAAACAAACTACTCTAGAAACCAGCAAACATTCATACGCTTGTCCCTATTTGGATACGATTTTCATTCATACAATCATCTTAGACATAACAAAAACACTTCCGACAACAACTAAGATTCCTACATGCAATGACAAGTGCCACAAGTGGAGCCTTAACTAGATCTCCCACGAAACACAAAAAGATCTTAAAAAGTTTGTGAGATTCACATCAGTAGAAGTTAGTAAAATCTCCACAATATAGTTAGTTGTGGTAAAGCAACAAATCCCAACACCTCACTTTGGTCTAGACTAAATTTGTGACCGTTAGACCATATAGAATTCAAAAATTATACATTCCGGTCACAGTTTACATACTCTGGATCATCCAACGTGAAATCTTCCAGTTCATAATCGTCGACATGAGAATTATGAGAGCCACGGTCGTCATAATCCTGGCAAGAACACTGGCTATCACTCCCGAAGACATCAGAAACAGAATTACTCCTACTAACATCCCTTAGAGAAAACGAACAAGCATATTAGCTTTTCGGCAGTAAATAATACTTAATACAAATTATATGCAAGGGTAATTCCTCAATGTGTAGGTGCAAGAGAACTCAAATCTGAAACGTTAATATAGAAGTGTCACGTTAAAATTAATGAAACTAAAAATCACAAAATACACGAGCGTGCAGCAAGGCTAAGGCTATGTATGAATACTTACGCGATCCGATTAATACGCAAATTTACTGAAGATATTGTCACAAGCAGGCTGTGTAATTAATATTTTACCCATTAAATACAAATTAACAATACGATAGTACCTAATTCCTTGATGGAAATCAATTAAAGTTGATACTATTTTAACTTATACTGCATTTAAATTCCACATATTCAAAATGGCGTTAAACTTTTGTGTGCATTTCATTGGTAAAATACGCTCGAATAAGAATTGAGATGACAGAGTCCCTGTCAGTTCAATTCTGACTACCATTTCGGACATTGATAAAAAGTTTCTTTATACTTGTAATGCAGTCAAAACTTACTTGATTAATTGCTCGTTCGAAGACCTCCGGCGCCCAGGATTAGAGAAAGCTCGGCTTAGTGCACTTTTTGCTGAAAAAAACAAGCGGAAGTTTTAATTAAATATTCAGTTAATTAATTTGACTCAGTTGATGAGAATGTGTTAAAATTACCCTTAAAAACCCGTTGCCTATTTCCTGCATCGTGAAACGCGAAGTATGCTCTAAAGAATGCTCGAACAATCGCCCAGCGAAACACAGCAACAGGATCGTTTCCTACGAGTTCTCGAACAAACGCCATACTACTGTTTTTCAGAACACTCACTATGTCATGCCGCATGAGATCCATGTTCTTCTCTCTAAAATCTCCAACCTAAATGTAAAATTTGGATTGTAGAAATCACGTTGTAATTGCGTTATATATCAATTCCTTTCTCACCTGATACTTCACCTTGCCTGCATAGTGCCTAATGATAAAGGCAGCTTCTCGTTTTTGAGGAGTCGCGTAGAATTCGTTCTCTTTATGAACAGAGTTGAATTTTTGTAAAAGCGTGTCATTCGTAGCACCAGGAAAACTGTTTGAATAAAAAAAAGTAAATCAATAAAAATGCTCACGTCGTGTGGAAAGTAAGTAATTTATTTAAAGTAGTTGTCAGATGAAAGCTGAATTGATTAATCTTAAATTTACCTGCACTGATCATCCAGAATGCAGATCAATCCGTTTGGTCTGCACTCGACCAAACCAAGACAAGGAGTATTATCCATAAATTCTATATCAGTCCACTGAATCCCCTCCTTTTTGTACTCTTCTTGTTCATACTTAAAGACATGTTGATTGAAATAATGCTGAAGTTGTTCGTTGGCGTAATTTATACAGAACTGTTCAAAACTGTACACACAAGTAAAGTAATTGGGTAATTTTGTCTTTACGCACAAATCAAGCATGTTAAAGTAAAAGCGAATTATTACCTATTGCACTCTCCAAAATCTTCGAATCCAAAGATGTCCAGAACGCCAATAGACTTTCCTAAGTATTCGCAACCATTCGAATCTTTCTTGCTTAATAGCGCATGATTAACTTGTAAAACAATCCAATCGAAGAGGGCCCCATACAAACACTTAGCCATAGCATCTCGCGCTGCAATCGCCTTTATAGAAATAAGAATGGACATCAGAGAAAAATAAGATTAAAACAAAACTTAACAGATTTTCTTCACACAAGTAACTTACCTCGGGCATACGATAGTTAATGACTAGCATTTCTCCGGATACTCTTGCCCTTTTGGAGGTTAACGCTGCCAACAGTGTTTCCTCTGTAACGCGTAATTGTCCAGAGATTATACGCACAATTTCCGGATTTCTGACAAGAACAGACTCATCATGATGATAAGAAGACTTCTTTGGTAGATACTCGACATTTCCTAGATGATTAGAAAAGAAGAATTGTAACCGCGAGACAAAAGAGATTTAAAACAACAATTTCCTTGAAAAGATTAAGATTTTCTACCTAATAATAACACCGCTGACAGGACAGAGAACACCTTCCGCTGCTTGTCTGGCCCAAAGCCTACCATTTCCATAGATTGCTTCAACCTGGAGAATTCGTAGCTTTCATCGACCCCATCCAATGTGTAACACCCGCTCTGCGAAAAATCCAAATCATTATAGGTCTCGATTGAAGTTGCCAGCATTCAAATCACGAGTATTTTTAAACTAACCTGGTTTAGATAGTGATATTTGTAATGAGGTAGTAAATTGAGTATTTCTTTCTCCGGCTCACTGGTACCAGCAAGCAAGTAGTAGAAAACATGGTAATTTCTTTCGTTTTTTGCTTGACAGCAAATGCGAGACTTTTCTAACAGGTACTTCTGAACTATCGCTCTGTAATTAATTTCGAAAAATTGTGTGAGTACTTGCACATAATTTCATATTCAAAGAATCAAAATTAAACTGCCGCAAACAATTTCAAAGCATTCATCTGTTTGCATTAATTCAACGATTAAAACTTATGCGACTCACCCATGAACCATTCCATTTTCTTTGTAATTGACTTGAATAAATTTTCCGAACCGACTCGAGTTATTGTTGTGTGCTGTTTTCGCGTTTCCAAATGCCTGAAAGAGAGCAATTATTATAGAAATAGTGATTTGTAAAACATTTCATCTTTGTCTCTTAACTATAAATGTATTCGATCAGATATTTACATTTGCCATTAAATCTAGAGACGGTACAAGTACACAAGTCAGGAATGCATCTCAGTCTCAGAATTCTATGTGTACTTTTGTATTATAATTAATAGTATAGTGTCTACATAATTCATTTGGTTATTTTAATAAATTGTATACTGCGTCCTATACGTGTACGTGTACACATGTGAGGATGATAGTAAGAACCATTCATTGAAACTGAAGTTAACATGAGTAAAAACATACCGATGCCAAGATATTAATGTGAAGCTAAAGATTTATGAATGTGTACCATAAATTCACAGTCATTTATAGAAACTGACATTGAACTATTCAGAAACTGATATTAAGAACTCAGAAGATGAGCACAAAATCATCAAGATCGCAACGCTGTGTACCTCCTCCACAGATATTCGTGTAGTGTGATTCACTAACATTTTATGAATGCCTGTGTGCATACACAGGGGTTCATTTTCTTAACATAAACATGAAAGCGTTATGCTCTAGTTTTTTAGAAAATACGAGTGAGCTGAGCTCATAAGCACTGAAATACTTGCCCTTCAGTATTTGATGGGTAGTAGTTTAATGCACTGCATCTTCTCAGCTAACGAGTTATGAGCTCATTACGCTGAACATAATGAAAATGTTATCGAAATGTAATGAGAAGCCTGCCTAAGTTGCACAGGGCTTTCCATTATCTATCTACATTACTCCTGACAACTTTTTGCACTTATGTCAATATCTAACATTGAAGTTAAGCATAGGTAAGCTCAATTTTAAGGATTATGATTAATATGCAGCGATACAGCAACAGCAGTAACTTCTGTGACTTAAACCATTTAGAACACAAACTCAGAAACTTACTTCAAGGACTGGTCCAGCACTCAAAATAGTTTGTTCGACTCCGCTACCATGAGCTCCTTTTTGACTAAGGGCAGTGAGATGATGAAGAAGAAAGTTGGTGCTTTCCGTCTTCCCACTTCCACTTTCTCCACTTATCACAATACACTGATTTTTACGTTCTTTGAGCATTGCATAATACGCTGAGTCGGCTATGGCAAAGATGTGTGGAGGAAGCTCTTCAAGCCTCCGATTTTGGTACAACTTTACATATTTAGGATTATAAATAGGATGAAATTTAAAAGGATTAATGGCAATCAGGATCGATCCTACGTATGAGTAAATGTGCCCAGCATTAAATCGTGACTTGAGATTTTCCAAAAGGGTCTGTTCATTTAGGTCTGGAAGTTGGCATAAGTCAGGGTACTCTTTGTCTTTTGGCTGGTACAAAAAACGATAAAAGTAATCTCGTAGAACTTGAGGGTCCATCGCAAAGTTCTCCGACCATAAAGAATCTGAGAGTTTTTCGCGTAGACAAAACCTATACTTCTCAGCCACATTGTTAAAGCTTGATGAACTGCTCTGAGTTCCTGACTTATTTGGACCTGTAGAAGGTCCTGAAAAAAGAACGGCATCCGCAGCTTCAGAGGTTTTAGGCCACAACAGCTTGAGAGCCACGGGGGATTCAAACGGTCCAATTCTTCTTTCCTTGCATTCTTGTCCTGTTGAGTTTTCAATCACCTCCGCCAATTCATAGTCGGATGCTGACTTGAAGCCCAGTTTTTGAACAATGCAGGACACTATCTCCTCTGCTGTTGTGTGCTTGCTCGCTTCCACCGACAAGGCTTCATATTCTTGGGACAAAGCTCCAACATAAACTCGCACGATGTGACGAACATTTTCGTCGTCCATACTGCTGCTCCCTCACTCCGTTGAAATATCTCAGATGACTAGTTTTCGAGACGGTAAGTCATCTGAATATTCATGGATCTGCAAACAAAACGACATAATAAAATTAATGCATTGTGTTTAAAGAATGAAAAGGACACATTTTCCTTTTGAATGTGGAATCATGCTGTGCCTGTGTTCGGAATTCGGATTACACTAGTTTTTTATGTACTAGCTACTGATGTAAAACCACTAATTATCCTAGTATGATCAAAGTAATAGCCATATTCCAACGTGTTATATCATAAAATTGTATCCAAATTAAATTGGTAACCCAATCTTGATCGAAAACAAAAGTGTGAGGAGGGTGCATATTACTTGAACAAATAAATAAACTGCGAAACCCTGCCAAACCCCAACTACTATATTACTGCAAAATGAATACCTCCGTCTGTCTAGCCTTTTAAAAAAGAAAAAGTGTAGTGGAAATCTAATCCGGCATCTCATGTAGTAAAATATGAAGTTGTAAGTTTCAAATAAACAGAATGAGATTTGATTTTTTACACCAACGTGAAAAGCCTTTCATACTTTGTTATTCATGCACCACTGGGAGTGGGACACAGACACATTAAGACACACACCACACACAGACACTTGATAAATTAAACTTTTACTGCCTTACCTAATACCTAAATACCCTCATTCACCAAAAGACAGTTAAGTGCTTAGAAAGAATGAATACGAATAAAGTATCATCTCAACCCTCCCATATCACATCATCACCAGCAACATTAAAACTCGACTTTTTGCTCCAAGACCACAGAATTAAAAATTGTTTACTCAAACTGAAACTGACAAATGAGAGGTTGGCACAGTCTCAACCTCCGTACTTACCAAATATTTAAAACACTCATTTAAAGATGCAAGCAAACAAGCGAGTCGACAGTCGACAGACAGCTTAAGCTCTACACACGCTCACTTTGCATACATTAATCTTTGATGATGCTTATCTACGTTGATACTCTCACTACTACCACCACCCCCTTTCGACCTTAAGTTTCTTGTTTTTCCTGCACCTCTAAATCAGTCAAACTGCCAGCAGTTCAGCAGTTGTGTACCGCAACAAACAGTGTGTATATTCATCTAATCACGAGTTTCAGAAAAAACTTTATTGCACGAGTTATTATGGGAGAATGTAATTTCAGCAATTGGTCTCCTCATAATCAACACCACCCAGCCTTCATCTAATAATCTAATTTAACTTCCTGTGCTGGCTGGATGAAAAGATGCACTACGATGACTACGAATAAGCAGAACTGTGGAGGATGCAAGCGACAGTGGTGGTGCATGGTGATGATGATGATGATCCCACTTCCAGGTGCCATCATCATTGAGGAATCCAGCACGAAGAATAAGAAACCTTAGATTCTTTCTCAGAGACTCGGAAGAAATAATTAATTAATATAATATTCCCCACACCTACCTTCACTAACAAACACTATCCCACCTCCCACCGTGTGGATTAAATGGATAACCCTCCAAAACTCCCGTTAAAAAAACCCACGCCCCCCAGAAGCAGAAGCAAACACAACGACCTGATTAACCTAAGATTCGACGAAAATAGAAAGAGACAAGGACTAATACTTACATTGTTGTCGACCAACACTTCGTCGAAGAAAGTTGTCGTAAACAGCACAACTCCTGGAACCACACAGTCGGACACATTGGATCATTCTCGGAGCGTTGATAAACATGAAGTGAAAACGGAAGGTGAAAACACTGCTGCTTGTTTGCTTTCTCCTTCACAGACAACAACAACACCCACTACCACTTCCACCACCACCACTGTCGTCGCCGCCGCCGCCACTCCTTCTCAATCAACAACAAGTTCAGACGTGGACAAAAGTCGCAAAGGATCGGTGGACGAAAAAATCCTCTCCTTGGTCAACTTAATTAATTCCACGGATGACTTTTTCACCACGTCGACATGTTCGGGAAGAATCATTTTATTTGCGAATGTAAGTCCATGTTATTTCTTTTACCGAACGTCACAAAAGTAAACTTTAATTGTACACAACAACAGGTTGTTCAGAAGAATTAAGAAAAAGGTACTGTGTGTATGTGTGTTTCTCACTTTGTTTTCGTCCGACACTTAAATAATCTCTGGGAACTAAATATATATTTAGGAGGTTCTTAATATATCACAAAATGAAGATTTCTACAGGAATAAACCCGTAGACTCTTTAAGTAAAATATTATTTCGGTAGATATTTCGTAGGAGTTATAATTAATTCATTTTTGGCCTTTTTCTTCACACGTTTCCTGGTCTCTGCTGCTGGTCGCAGTTACAATAATAATTTGGGTATGGCTCATATCAGCCGTCGTAGTACACACAGCAGCAGCAGCAGCGAGCGAGTTTCTCTACCAGTGTGTAATGTGTATGTTGTAGATCGCTGAAAGTCAGTGTTACAGCTCAGATAGCACCACCACCACCACTTCTTCAGATTGATTTCATGATGATGATGCTGATGATACTCTCTCATTCACTCCACTATAGTAGTACGAGAACACTACGAACATCGCGTGTGTATTGATCTCGCAAAGTGTGTGTGTATGAGTAAATGTATCATGAAGAGTATTTCGCCAAGGGAGGACATGTATGAGAGATTCACGAACTCGAGGCATCTTGCAATGGGCAGGGAAGTCTTGTGCTTTTGACAGAGCAGGGGAGATCGGTAGGAGGTGTAAGATTTCTTGTAAGGAAGTCGTACGGATCGCGTGGCAGGAAGGATGGGAGATACGGCGAACGTCGTTTTGTCTGAGACGAGAGGGCCTCTTGCTGTGCTAAGCAATCTGCCAGGTTGCATGGACCACAGGCTGAGGCTCTTTTGTCCCGTTGGGTGACTCTGGTCGAACTGTCTTTCTGTGCGTCTTTGTTCTCAAGAATGTGTAGGATGGCATCTTACAATTAAGGTGAATCCTACTCACGGAGATGATGATTATGATGGTTAGCAGACTGATACAAAAACAAAAATATTTGTCAAATTCTCCAGAGGTTTCAATTCACTATATTTATGACATTCGAGGATTTATTTGTATGAAAGCTTTTGTAAGGCGAAGGAATTTTGTTTTGATGGTTTGATTAAAGAATGAATGAGACTAAATAACCGAAAGACAGAACTAAAATGTTTTTCTTTGTGACAGGAAATGGAGAAGGCGGAGGGAGTGGGCCGATCTGGAGAATATGACGCCTCTGCAAAAATAAAGAAACAAGGGTGTAAATGGATTTTGGTTTCTCATGATCAAGTTAAGCCTGTGGAGTTTATTACCAAGTGGGAGGAGGTATGCAAGGATAATGAGAGCAGTGATGAAGATAACGAGCTGAGTTTTAAAATGGAACCAGCCATTCTTCATGTGCAGTGCAGGAAGCTTAGTGATGCTAAAAGATTGGTAAGGATATTAAGGGAACTAAGAAATAAGGATGGAAAGCTTTATTTTGTAATTCAATAATTTTAAAGCTTGAATTGAATGTTTCATGACTTTCATGTATGAACGGAAGATTCACATTGGCACTGAGTCGGGATTCAGAAATTGTGGGATGGTTATTGGGAAAGAAAACAGGATAACTGTGGCTATTAGAAGTGCCATGGGTTTGGAGATTCCGTTGTGTCCCAAAGTTCCTGTGACGGAAGAGGTAAGTTAAATGTGTGGCATTTGTGCCATAGCAGTATGCTTAACCTTAAACAGGACATGACTTAATGCAAATAATGGTGTTTCTGACGAAACGTTATTCCCTGTAGTTCCTGATTCATATCCTCCAGAAAGCAAATGAGAAATTAGCAGAGAACTGGAAACGACTAGAGAAACTGACTGCTGAATTTTCGAAAGAATATTCTTTGTGATTGATATATTCATATTTATGAAGGGTTCCAAGTGCGGAACAATTTTTTAAAATAAACTCTCACTATATACAGTATACATGGACATTAATTGTTACTTAAAATATCCTCCATATAAAGACCAAGAGTTAAAATAAAGGGCCTGAGAACTCCGCTACATTCAGGTCACAATAATTACCTACAGCACACGAATGTTTTATGCGAGCAATAGCTTATACCAGCAGAATCGTTGGAAACAAATACATAAAAATGTGTGAGATGACATTGATGACAGAGATGGTATTGGTCGACATAATACGCATGGAACAGCAAGCGTCAGTCAGCGAATCTCGGGGTCGCAAGTCTCCCCAGTTGACCCACTCAACTTCCATCATACAGGCTTGCGACTGCGACTCACACACACAGACCTTTCGAGAACAGCTGAGTGGGCTGAGTCCCGCAATACTCCCTTCCATCCAAATCCTACTTTTAATTGATTACTTCCTCTTCTTGCGTTGTAATTATATCCAAGTGCGTACCTGTATATATATACTACTTCTGTGGTGCGTAAGTGCGTACTAACAAGTCAAAAGTATCAATAGTCAGTAGTGTAAAAGTGTCAATACTAATATCAGGCGACGATTATTGAAGTACAACTATAAACATTTTTTAACCATTTCGTGATCGAAGATCTAGCCAGTTCCTTTAGAATTCCGACAATTAGGTGTCTCGATGAATTTTCGTGAGTTGTTTAGAGGATTTTTCGGCATTCCACCTCCACCCCCTCCCGAAAATCAAGATACTCGGTTTCCGCTGGAGGCGAGATCGAGAGACGATGGAGATACGGATGAGTGGAGACGAGTGCGACCACCCCCACTCGACGATTATGGCGATTTGGTTTCAAGAAGGTGAGATTCTATCGGTTATACTTGTCTCGTTTATTTCAACATTTACTTTTACTCCTCATGGTTTCATTGTAGGCCGGATAAAGTCTTCGGCAGCGTTTTCTCCGCAGTGGAGGATATGATGCGCGATATGGAACAGTCCATGAAAGACTTTGACAGATTCTTTGAAGGTAATTATTCCGATGTATACTTACGTGTACTTTTTAGAGTAGTTTTAAGTATTAATTCATTTGTGTTAGACTTTGGATCCGCAGTAGATGGATTCGAACAAAGTGAAGCGTATCCACCTTCGTATCATCCTCCCGTTGTCGAAGAGGACGCAGTAGGAGGTTGTCTTCCACCATTACCTCGTCCATCGACTAATAAAGACTCCAACATGAGAGATCTGGTGCTAAAGAAAGAAAAAGAATATCCTAAGCTTAGTCCGAAAGATAAGGTGGACAAGGACCTTGATGATGTGTAAGTTCCCAATGATCCAAAAAAATTGCCTTGAAATATCCCTCCAGATAGTCAACAATTATTAATTTGCGTTCCAGGTACGCCAGATCTGGTCTCGATGTTTCTCAGTTACCTGTGCCATCTAAACTGGAACCTCCTTTTATCAAGGAACTAGTCCCTTCAACACCGTCGAGTGGTTTTAACTCCTCCAGCTTCCAACGAGTCTACTCAACCTACAGTTTCAATAATGGGGTAGGTTTTCATAACTCAGAGTGCAGATAAGTGGTAGATGAGCTTAAGAATTTTACTTATAAATGGGTTTTCAGAAATGGGAAGGAAAAACTGTCCGTGAGAATAGTGATGGGAGAGAAGTTACGACTTACGTTCGAGATGAAAACGGACAAATGAATGAAACTACAGAATATTTTCCTACGACACGAGACGCGCTACCTAATATTAATCCTCATCAAGGGAACGATCTTATTCCCAAGCCAAGGGACAGTCCGGATGCCGGTTATTACAGCCCTTTTAGTCTCTTAGATAAGTTCTTTAAGCCCAAATTGTAAGTAAAATGCAGCAGCTCAAATCGAATTGTTAGTTGGAAAAAATAAACCAATGTAAGTTGGATTATTATCTTTATTGTATTTACTGTTCAGCTCATTCTTTACTGCTGGACATGTCCAGATTTTTACTCTTGGAACTTCCTTTTAATGCCTCTACGATAAACAGTTGGATGGCTGTGTGCGGCTTGATTGTCATTCCTGTGAACGCGTTTCTTGTATACGGTAACGCGTTGTCTTTTGCCAGAACTGTCAGATAATGGAGTTATGACTATTCTTCTAATAGTAGAATGAGAAGTTTGATCAGTTGTTAAGTCGTTTTCTGGATAATCATTTTGAGCAGAGTTGTACGGCCTATTCAAATAATTACTGGTATGTTGCAGTTGTGAATTAATTAGATTAGAATGACTCTTGAATGAAAAGATGTTTGTTGCTTCATCCATATTTGCGACGGGAATGCAAGGAGTGCTTCTCGAAGGATTTTTTTGAGAAACTGGACCTACGCATTCTGAATTAGGTCTAATTCTAGGATTTTCCTGATCGAGGAACTGAACAGAAACTGCCGTCGTCACTGTTGTTGGTGCAACTGGTTTTGCTTTCATTTGTTTTACCGGTGCAACTGGTTTTGCCTTCATTGGATTTCCCTGCTCCAGGACCTTAACAGAAACTGCCGTCGTCCTCGTCACTGTTCTCGGTGCAGCTGGGTTTGCCTTCATTTGTATT
>JAQGAB010000756.1:0-22238 GCA_034696565.1 Isotomurus graminis | reverse complement strand
ACACATCATCACGAAAGATTCTATTGTTTGTCTTTTTACTGCTTCCTTGTAGAATAACAAGGAACAAGAGACTCTCGAAGGTCTAGAGGGCAATGCCCACGCAATCTCTTGAGTTGAATAAGACATTTAAAAATCATTTCCAGACTAAAATGAAATGATTATTCTCTACCCACGTCTCCCTTGCTACGGTTGTAGGACTGTTCTTATCACAACAAATTCACTCCTGACAAAATCGTCGTGGTATAAATAGATCCTTATCCAATATGAACCATCCAAGCAATTTACATAATTGCCAACAATCGCTTATTATGACAACCGTGAGGAAATGCATTTTCCATAAAGTACAAATAATAATTAAGTATTCATCAAGAGTCTTGGGAGTCGCTTTTCTGTCTCACTAACTCTGGCAGACTTTCATAAAATCTTTCATTAGGATTCCAGCTCATGGTCTCCTCTTAAGTATTTCCTCAATCTCTCCTATCGCGATGTAAACTTCGACCTGGTTCTCTATGCGATATTCCCCACCCAACTATTTGTAACGTACGCTTGTTCATACTTCATATCGTAACTTTCTCTAATCCCTCTCACTTCGGGTAACTTTTGTATAAAACCTACTTTCACTCCACCAGCCAACTAGAATGCTACACAATACTGCTACCACCACTGACTGAGTATAATAATATGTTGAGGTGACCCTCATTAAGAATTCTAACCACGAAGACGCACACAGCATCGCACAGAAGACTGGAGGATATCATCTCGGAACATCCTCCCATGCTACTTTTACAACAAAGACGCAACTTCCTTCCCCATTCTGTTCTCAATATTACATCATCACCAAAAAGGAAAAAGCAGGTTTCAAAGAGAAAAGCCTCAAAGAATCTTCCAAAGAGGGTATCATACAATCGCCACTCATACCTACCACACAGGGAGAAAGCACACGACAAATACCAGAAATCATACAGTCGAGTCATTTCTCCCTTTCTGCACAACAAATGACTCCACCACCATCAGTGGCCTTCACTTATCCATATGTACGCCTACCTCCTCAACTCCAGTAATGATGCAGTGCGTGTGCAGCCCTGTCTTAAGTTATACTTTAACCTTCAAAATGCGTTCAGTAGTAATTCAAAATGATCGGACATGCTGATGCCTTCTCTTTCATACCTTTGTTGAATACAGAACAGAAGCATTTCTACAAGTACGCTCAAACGTAAGGGTTGATAAGATGGATGGAACAAAAGTGAATCAAGCTCTGCCCTCCTCGTACATTATTTCTGTGCGTTCATTTCTATCCGTCAGAAGAAGCTTAGTGTTCTCCTATCCTCCCTCACACCAAATAGATTTATGTGGAAAATGAAATCTCAAGTAAAATCATAAACAATAGTCACACTACTGACTGTTTCTCCTCTGGAGACAAAATACACTTTCAAACAGGAAACGAGTAACTCAGTCGTTGATATTCTCTGGGGTTCTTCTACAGCTCTAGTTTTATTAATTCAAATATTTTTCTCTCAAAATCATTTAACATGCAAAGAGTCGTTGTTGAGCATGAGACGAGTGAGTCTACAACTAGCAACTAGTTCAAACTGTTCTTCTCTGTAGCCTATTCAAAACTTTCGGGTCTGAGGAGATGCGACAAAAGACTTATTGCAGACAATACGCGAGATTCGAGAGTACACAAGACGAACATAAAAGATGTTTTCGAACTGAAGGTGTGTGAGGGTCTTCATACTTCGTGTCATAGGGATATTATACCATTCTACCTAACTAAACACACCCTTTCTCCTTCCACAGAAGGGTTTAAAATATGCTTCATTTACGCTACAGTATGACCACGGATAGCCCTCGAGTCTCTTCTCTTACACTTCCATTCAGTCCAGTCATTCATGTAAATTTATGAGCCTTCCTAAGTTATGAAAAGTTTTCAGACAAAATGCTCTCTGAGATATGAGTGTGTCATCGTGTCGGAGGAGAGAGAGACTTGGTGGTAATGGGTGGATCTTCACTGGCTACCTACATTCACACACACCTACCCCTCCTTTCCTAAAAGTAACGTACACTAGAGTGGACTAAAGGTGTGCCATATTTCATCCCAAAATAAATCTTGCTTAAGCTCTTGTACTGTAGAGCAGAGGAGAAAACTGGGGAAAACGTCTAAGGACCAGAGACAAGAGGTGTTCCACAAGAAAGTTGATTTTTCTTTGCGAAAACTTCTCAAATAGATTTTAGAATGAATTTAGAAAGAATCGATAAAGTTAAAGCGAAAGTTACACACGCATTACCCTACGTATATAAGTATACGTCTAGCTCACGGCACTGCAGAAGGTGATAAAATAAATTGAATGCAAAAAGACCCACACTGGGCTCAAACGATAACTTGATCGTCTCTCACGCAGTGTATAATAATAATATAAAGGTTCTTTCACTCATTCTAATGTATGAGCAATCGGGATCATTTTTTTGGCTAATATTTTATCACTAGAGAACTTTTCTACTATATATAATGATGATATGGGCTCTCCGACATATTATACTCTGGCTCTGCTCAAGTTTCTGTCCCACTTTAGCTTGTTTAGATTGACCGTATCTCATCAGCAACTTTCACCTGGTATCCCATTGATTCAATGGTTAGATGAAGTAGTGATTCGTTTCGTAAAAGACAATTCTAATAAATACATCCACTAGAACGTAAACTAGTTGGAATTGTGTCAATGTTGGTTGAAATTGAACACACTCACACACTTTGAGTAATACTTACTTGCCTCTCCATGTCCCATTTCTTCCCTGTCTCTTATTCAATACCACGAACAAAGCTAATTTACAATTCTGTCAAAACTTGACAGTCCTTTTTGCGCACTCTTTGGCACACTTCTAACATGTAAAGACACTCTCATGTACATGTATATTGTCAACCCATACATATTTTATTCCGGATGACATATACCCACCACCACCACTTTTACATCTCTCTCAACTCTCGCCTTTCTATCTTGTAGCAAAGCTCTGTGCGAGAGAAATGGGAAGAAATTTAATACCCAAGTTTCAAATGTTTGAAAATAATAAACAAAATCCTCTACTAATGCAAAAACATGTTTTTTCCTATGAATACAAGCAGCTGTATAGACATTACAAGTGTATTGTACTTTGTATTGAAGGAATCTGTGAAACAGAAAAAGCACATCATCTCTCTCTCTTCGTCTTTCTCCGTATTGTTGTCTTTTTGAAAACTAAATCCTACGGAAAGTGTGCCAAATCTAAATATGCTTTGCGTCTAAACAAATTCACTAGTCTATAGAATTCTATATCGGGAGAAAGACGGAAGGAAGAACCAAGTAAAATTTGCTAGGAACTCATTCACGATGATCATCATTTCCTTATTGACTTTCTCTAGTTCTCTCTTCTCGTTCTAAACTGCTTTCTTTATTCACTCGCTTTTTTGTATAAACTTCTCCTGATTTCCATGAACCTTTCCTTTAGTAAACCAGAATAATTTTTCTTCAACAACTCAAGGACACTTCTACCAAACTTTATAAGATAGAGAAGATTTCAGTTTCAGTGAGTAGCCAACTTCGAATGTGATGAGATTCTGGTGAAACAGTCCTCCCCCTCCTCCACCTCTTCCCATCATCTGGCATGGGTTGGCATCACATCTTAAAGCGAATGAATGATACATATCTGCTAAGATGAAGAAAAAAATCTCAAGTGTTCCTCCCATTTGAGAGTTCAATCGGCCCTCATTTGAATGCGTCTTACTGTCTACTGCTCTCCTCTCAAAGAAGATTTACTATCTCTATTACTCCAGTCTACAGTTGACGGGATATATAACCACTTCAGTCATGTGGAGCAAAAGGGATACAGATTGCATCAGAGAATTCTTTCGCAAAAAGGACATATCCACCTTCACCACCTATACAAGCAAGACTCAGGTTCGGAGAAAGCAGTAAAATAAATGAAAGAGATATGGGATAGTCTGTCATCCAGTAGAAGTTGAGTCGTTGAGTGTGGGTACAGTATGACTAATATAACTTACTCAACTCATCGTCTAACAGACGTCTGTGAATACATTCGTCATCTGAATACCAAAGCAGAATAGATATTTTACATCCTACTACACAACTGACACACTATTTGCTATTATACAAATTCCACGACAGTGTGATTTGTCTCTTTAGTTTTTGCAGAAGATAGTGTACTAAATTTATTACTAATATCAACATCCCCAGAGCACATGCAGTATATTTAAAACATAGGAAATTAAAAGGTTTAACAATTAAATAAAAAGGAAGCTTACATACTATCTTACGAATAGTAAAACCTAAAACATAAATATTCAGTTAAATGGAAAGGAAAGAAAAATACTTTCGATTGTTTATGACACCTTACATGACAATGTGTAGCTGGTATTACACATCTGACTTCTGGATCTTCTCCTACCCCTGAACTACTACTAGGAAGCACTAACATTACGGGTCATCACATTATCTTTCCCTAGGAAGAAGTTGACAAAGACTAGTGTGCTAATAATATCCTTTTGGCACCAAAATACCCTACACTTTCTCTCTATATCCATACTACCTACTGAAACCCGACAACGAAAGATTCTGAAAAAGCAAGAGAAAGTTAAAAATCTCTTTCTATTCCTTAAAACTGCACCCCGCAAAAGAAACTATAGCTTTCGTTGTATGTGCATTCGTCCTTCTAGTGCATAAACTTTGGCTCTTGAAGGCAAAGGCCACGAAGGAAGTCGAGTAGCAGTGGAATGTAGCATTCATAAAACGTGATGAGGAGACGTAATGTCCGTCAATTTAAAGTGAAAAAGCTGACACCCTCCTTTTCAAAAGAAATCATCTTGTTTCCTACACATTCTCCTGATCTTTCCCTAACTTCCTACACTTCCTATTACAAATGTTAGACTATCTTTCATTGACTCTGGTGAGGGTACGCGGTTTGGTGTGGTACACAAGCTCAATTCCCTTTCTCTATTTTCTTTCGATGAGATCTCATTCATTTCCTCAAAAGAGATGATGATCGTGATGGTAATACCTTACTACCACTTCCGATAATGGCTGCACCAAACACTACCCAAGTTTCTGGCATCTCTCTGTCTGTCTCTTTCAACTCTATCTCTATCTATTCATGCATTCTTCGAGAGCAGGAAGGACAATATACTTAGCGTTGAGGACATACTTCTAAAGGAGACAATAAGAATTCTTCTAACAGATCTTAACTCATTGTTTCATAAGCTCGTCGTACATTTCTACAAATTCAAACACTAAAATAGAGTTAAGAATATTCATGAAATCTTCCACACACTAGTCCACTTCATAAAAGCCTTCAAAAAGTTTGATTGATACTTCAATTAGACTTAAAGACGTATTCTTTGAAATCCTTTTTCTGAAATTCCATTCCACACAAAGTCTCCCTCCCCCAGTGTAACAAAAGAATATAAGCTTGTTAATTCTTTTGCATAACCTCGACCATTAATTAACTAAAGTGTCAGAGCCTCACATCGTCAACGTCATTTCCATTAGCGGCAAGTCTCCTAAACGGAGACAACATTTCCTTGATGAGAGTCTGACTTTTTGATTTCCTTTTTGCTTTCACGTTTGGGTTCGATTTTGCATGAACCCATCCAAAAAAGAAACCACCCCAGTAGTGACAACAAAAACTCATATCAATGGTATTTTCTCCATAGTACACTTCAAACCCACCCCACTCGCTCTCTCACCAAATTATAATACAATTACTAGTTCACCATAAACTATCTAACATCTTCACAAGTCCAAAGTCAAAAGAACCCTTTGGAGATCTGACATTGATTCACCCACAACTTCTGTAGTAGTCTCAAAAGTCTCTTAATTCATCCACTACTTTTGACAATTAGTTTGCAACTCTCCTTCAAGACATTTCTTCTCTAGTTTTAATATCATTATTACATTTTACTACGCAGCTCCACAGTCTATAAAAGTGATGGAAGAAGCAGTTGCACTTCTTTCTTATCCCGAAGGGTATTCTTCTCAGGAAGGTTTAAGGGAACCAAAAGAAGTGCCAACCAAACGGATGCACACAATGATGATCACAAGCTCTCTCGTTAATATTCAAAAGTAATCTTGGTACTTCCAGCACACCACTTTAAAGTATAGCGTGCCATCTCCTCAGTGGAAATAGAGGACCAAGCTAATAAGAAGACTGAGAAAGCATCCAATTAAAATGAAAGTTTAAGAGTTATGACAAGAGACATGGCTCACGAAAGACCCTCGTCGCGTCTCTCTCTCCTACCCTTTCTCACTCTCTACAGTCTCACGTACCCTTGTTCGCTTTCATCTGGTTCGTATCCACAGACATGGGAAATGAATGAGTTCAATGTTTGTCTTTCACACTTTTATGACTCCGGGCTTAGGCTTTCTTTCTTGTAAACGAACTCTTCCACGGTTATAGGGTGTACACTCTCAAAATGGACATAAGAAATTAAATTTATTAATCGCCAAATGACGAGAATAATCTATGCGTGAGATGTTTTTCTGTGTCTACACTATAATATGTCTGTCCAACGTACCGTGAAGGGTTTGATTTTCTGATTAGCCTTTACTTACATTATTACACCATTTCACCGCGCTGTATTCATCACAGACTATCATAGGAATTTCAAAGAATGGAATGTCATAAAGGGACAAACTCCATCCACAACAGAAGTACAGCATTCCCGGAGATTTGAAGAAGTATTAGGGCACTACCAAGAGACTAATAAAAAAGACAGTTGCAAAAATATACGACCTAATTATACTCACATTGCGTGGCTTCCTTTCTTCTCCCTCGAGACCTTTTTGAAATATTACGAGATCTCACAGCACCAAATGCAACTTCGACATGAGATTCGTGTACAACATTGTTTAGCCTCCGTATTTCAAGTCTTGTTATATAAGTACATGATGTCCCTTCCCTATACGTCTTTTTAATGCACCCTTTCTCTCTTCCCCGTCTCATCCAAGAGAAATCCATTTACAATTTAACCATCAAATCAGTCAAGAATCAATAAACCCGTTAAGCAAGGCTTGTCCAACTTTCCAACTTACTTTTCAACGAAGAGAAATTTATCTCCAGAGCTTTCGTAACAAGTTCCCTTCCCTTCGATGGATTTACTGTCAATCAGAATCGGATTCGGAATCCCAGACTGGAACCATTTCCCTTTCCATGAGTCCGGGAGTTGGCAGTTTCCTGAAATTACATATTTACATAGGGAATTAGGAAAAGATCAGCAATGTCAGAACAAGCCACCTGAGTTCCTGCGTCCAGGAATCAAGAAAGTTAAGCTTTTTCCATTTCAGATTCCATCTCATCCCGAAAGTAGGCTATCTACATATGAATGCGTCTTTCTTTCTTGCTTACTTACCTCCCCCGTACCTACGTACATCATGGCTTCGTACCTTTCTCCGAAGGCCTACAGATTCATTACTACATCCTGTTATTTATGGCCACCCATTTATCAAAAAACCACATTAATAATAAGATATTTCAATCTGGACTTCTCCCTTTTAGCTAACCATACAGTACATCTACTTTCTCATACAGATACCTTCCTATATCCCAGGTTTACCTTCATAGTATTTCCCTATAAGCAGAGTTGTAGTATGAGTGACTTCAGCTTGGTAAAATGCCTCCACTTTTTCACTTTTATTTCAACTCACAGCAGGCGTTCTGCATTAAGCGTTTAAAACTTCGGACATAAACTTGCCTTGGATAAGCCACTGCTGCCACATGCATTGCTTTTCCAGTTCGTAGATTATGACATTAAATATCATATAGATAAGCGAATGTGGGACTCCTTTATTACTTGCGACTTTTGCCGTTGCGTTCTCATAAAGCATCTACAGCGTATTGGAATCACCGTTTTCCTCAAAATTTCCAGTATTTGCACAAGCTTCTCGTAAAAATCTCTGCATGTGTCTATTCTACTTAATCCTCCAAAAATATTATAAGAGTAAACAAGCAGAATGAGCAAACACAAAAATACCATCATAAACTTTAATCCACCTGAAAGATTGTCTTTGAAGGAAATAGGAAATAACAGATTTTATCCTTTAAACTCTTCTACAGCCAACAGTAACAAGTACAGTATATGACATTAATCATTCAATAAAAGTACCCGGAAATTACTCATTGAGCATTTTAAACAAAGGAAAACCTTTTACTTTAATCGCGTTTGTACATAAAAACTTAGAATTCTCCATGATATTCTCATTCCAGAAATAAGACAATAAACCTCACGTTGAATTAAACCACATTAAGATTTCCAATGTGAAAAACATCTTTTTATACCGAGTGGATTTACCAGGAAGTAAATGTATCACATGGTGTCTTAATTCCCTTAAACTTACTTAAGACATTCAACTAAGAGCAAACACAGTTCTCGCAGGATAAGAACAAGAAGGGGAAATCACAATCAGTGATGGGCTTAGTAAATGTGTTTTTGTTCTACCTTTTAAAAAGACCATATAGTCTTCGCAATCGAAGTCTGTGTAATACTCGAGCTTTGTTGCAGAAGGGCGATGGTAGTTTCCTGGTGCTTTGGAGATTTCAAACCAACACACAATAAGAACAAAATAGACATGTTTAATCCCATAATCTTTATTGAGGATTTGAGCCACCGGAATTCGTATAAAAGAACGCATACATTGGAAAGCAACTTTGAATCTTTAGAAACACAAGAAGAGAAATGGTGTCTCCTTGTGTGTATTGTCAAAGTGTATATCTTAAATCTCTTAATTCTTTTAGACAAAAGCATACAAAGTACGGCAAACAGTGGGTGGAGAGTCTGCCAGAGTGTACTAATAATGTACATAGATCTCAAATGTATTTGCACAAAAGAAAAGGCTTTTTGTGAAGGAAACAGTGCACGACTCTTTGTATCCCGTTCAGCAAATCAGCTTTGCAGGGGGTTCTGTATTTAAAATTTTGTAATGTTGTCTCACACAATGGTTTTTTCAGGCAGGTTAAATATGTTGAAGCACTTTCTACATTTTTTACAAGAATTAACAAGCTGTTTTATAATTTAATATTGATCAATGAAATAATGTCTTAGCCGTGTTTTTCTTGAAACCTTTCCCATGGTAAAGTAAAGTTGTGCAAAAGTACCACTTGCACCCAGTCGATCAAAGGCAACTCACCAAAAAGTAGTGCTTTCCCTTCTAACAAAGCATCTTGAGCACGTAAAAAATACATGAGAAACCTTAAATCTTTATTCTCATTCGTGTATCTCTTCATAGAAAAGCAGATCAGACTTTTAAACAATTTTTGGTCTTTGTTTGAACCTAAAGATACACGAAAGTGATCGATAGTCACCTCGCATCTGATCAAATCCATGTATGTAATGCATATTTGATTTATGGTTGGATGAAACTACTCGTACACACATTTTTGCTAGTCTCCACTGCTCTCACAGTTTCACAGCTGGGGCGATCAGATGGAAAGTCTAAAAGAAAAATCAGCATGAGAATAATATAAGAAAGATAGGAACGCAATTTCAGTATTACACAACACGTAAATACATACACACATCACCACACATGAGGTAACCACTAAGACACACGAGGATTCTTCTCAGAACATGCAAAACACTAGGATTCTTCTACTGACAGGAACAACAGAATCCGCGTATTCTCCAGTGGACTTACAGTTACCTCTGTCAGTATAGCATTCATCCGTCATAAACCCTTTGCGTGCATATCCACCACACTTTCACTCGTACTTTCTCCTTCTTATCTTCCCTTCTTCGAGGAAAATCCTGTCTTATCTTTACCCAAGGGTTAACCCACATCACTCCCACTTCATGCATGCCTTCTATGGAACTTCCAAAGCTCAAAGGAGCGAAAGTCTTCCAAGAAAACCCAAAGATTCAGCAAATACAGAGGGTGGTCAAGGATATTTTGGACAATGACCCGGGCGCTTTTTCTCATGACCCTGTGCGTAGAATTTCTCAAAATTTTGCACACGGCTTCTGCAAAGATGGTTTTAGTATTTTTGCTTAACAAACCGAAAGTTCTTATCAAAATGCCTAAGAAAATCGGTACCGAGTGCGAGGCACTCATTTTAGCTTTTTCCAAAGATAAAGTGCCCTATAGGGTCATATGTAATAAGCTAAAATCGAACGGATTCAACATCAGTAAGTCCACTGTGGGGAATGTCATCAAGAAAGTTGGAATTCGACGACAGGCGAAGACCAGAGGGCTTGGAACTCCACAAAAGCGATACCCCCCATCCGTAAGAACTTCTCAGTTGGTGAGGAAAGTGGGCCGATTGACCACGAAGCAAAATCCCCAGAGTCAAAGATGCATGGCAAAGCAGTTGGGAGTTAGTAAAACTACAATCTTCAACACAATCAAGAAGAATCTGGGGAAGATTATAAGAAGAAAGACACGAGTGCATGTGCTGAAGCCCCATCATTTGAAGAACAGAAAGGTTCGAGCCAGAAAGTTGTATGAGAAGTACTTAGCAGGATCTAAATCAACATTCATGGTCACATTAGATGAAGCTTGGGTGTACGTGGAGAACTGCAATGGAAAACGGCGGATTTGCTATCGAAAAGTCGGAGAAAATGTGCCATCTGATTGGGTTCATGAAAGAATGGAAAGCTATGGGACCAAGTTCATGGTTGTTGGGGCTTTGACCGGAAAAGGGACCCTTCCACTGCACCGAGTACCACCAGGAGTCAAAGTTAACGCGAAGTACTATATCGATGAAGTTTTGCGACCATGGTTGGAGGTGGAAGTCCAGAAGCTGTACGGAAATGACACTCCTAAAGTAATTGTCCATCACGATATGGCTACATCCCATACGTCTCGAGAAACGGCTGCCTATGCGAGGGACCTGAAGTCCAGAACAGGAATTTCTATAATTTCTAACTCAGAAATCCCTGTGAAGTCACCAGACATAAGCCCTATGGACTTTTTTGGATTTGGCTACCTTAAACAGCGGCTGTTTAAAAGGAAAGCAAACACAACAGAAGGTCTTTGGAAAGTTGTTCAAGACGAATGGAACAAAATCACCCCTGAAATGGTGTCTAATGTCTTCAAATCGTGGAAACGAAGATGTCGCTTGATGAGGGTAACAAATGGGCTGCACATTGAGCCTATTGCTAAAATTCATCGCAGAAAGCTTAATCTGTAATTCTTGAAATAAAAGTGTCCAAAATATCCTTGACCACCCTTTGTAAGAAAGTTCACAGAAGGAACAAAACCATATGTACAAAATTTCGGGTTTTTCAGACAATGCTACTCCAGGTAGGAAGATGCAAAACTCCTTAGTGGCTCAAAAAGACTAGACTTGAAACCAGAGAATCTTCATGTGCCCTCAAATACGCCAAATATGTGTACAACATACGCCAACCACAATATCGTCTACTAACAATATGAAGACACGATCATATTCCCTATTAAATTCAGAAACACACATACTCAGACTCATTCCTACATAAGTCTGTATGAGTTTCGATTGGAATCAAGTTGTTCCACTTACATATATACAAAGGAAATAGAAAGACTGTTCCCAGCGACAGAGAGGGAAGCTCTAGCGAGTGAGCCAAGAATGGCCTACGAGAATTTTCCATAAATCAGCATTCCTTAAATGTATGGACAAATATCTTCAGCTCCTATTTTTTGTCAGGTCAGCATCTACATCTGCTTTCTTACACAACCGAGTCAAATATAATCAAAGTTGTAGGAGACTTCCCTCTTGTCCCTAAAGAATTGTTCGTTTCCTTCTAACACTTCTAAACTCCTATATAGCCTGCTAAACTTCTACGAATAAAAGAAACGACTCAAAAGAGTCTTAACTTTGTGCTTAAGTTAAACGCAGGATACCGACACTGTACTATATGCTACACTTTGTGAAGGGATAAAAAACCTGCTGTTATATAAAAGTGTGAAGTGTCTGCAAGAAGTACAAGCACAGACCTGAACAACATTCATTGGACTTTATTTTTAGCCATATAGAATTTGCACACTCTCACAGCGAGACTTTTATTGTAGTCTCACAAGTTCACAAGTCACTAGAAGGACTTTCACTCACTTTCTCTCGGTCTTTTGTGCATGTCACTTCTTTACGAAGCTGTGAGAGCCTCAAAATCTACGATTGACAGGGACACACAGACACACCAGAGCTCAGCGGAATAAGCTCCCACGTCTCTCGTATTATTTGACTCTCTCTCTCTCTTTGCAAATATCAAAAGAATGAAATAAAAACTTTCTTTGAACATTTGATTCGATACCCTATGCAGTAATGACAGAATAGCGAAAGAAATACACATGGAAATCACTTTTGTGTGCAGATGGCTTACTGATAAAACCTTATATGCTGTATGCATCTGATCGATCAAGGGATATTGGTATTGTAAGCTTTTGTCCCTATTCTTCCTTGTGTCTACGAAATGTTACAATATATCCCTGTGTAAATTCCTAAAGGCAATTTAAAACTACTCTAGAATCGATTTGCACTATTAGCTACTGCCCTACTTGAGCAATAATATTGCTATAATACCCAAGAATTTAGCTAGAGACTAACCAAAAATTCTGATTACTAGAATTTATGATGACCTTTGCGATTCTCGTTAATGCTTTTGAGCTAAACCTTCTTTTCTTTCCATGTGGTGATGATGTCCACACCCATTAAATAAAATACATCTGAGCCTCGTTCAAGTCCTCTATGGTGAAGTGCCATTGATAGCTCTTCACAGAGGAAACGAGTTGAAAGAAACTTGAATAGCTCGCATTTCATGCACGTCGAATTCCTCCAATTCACCGAGTGTCTGGGAATGATGAACAGACTAAATAATGGGTTTAACTGTTCAAAAAATTAATCTTGTCAACAAGACCGTAAATGTGTGAAGTTGGCTTGGCTCTCCACCAAATCCAATGAAAGGGCTGAGTATCACGCTCCAGAATGAGTTGTGCTTTGGCTGCTTCCCTAAGTTTTTGCGGAATCTTACACCACTCATTGTGTGTGGTACATCCCATAATCCAATTCACTTGAGTGAGCTATGCAAAAAAACAAGTCAAATCTGCTTTTCCTGCTCCCACATGGTAATTTTTCCTCTCATAGCTTTTCTACTTAACGAAAAAGTCTCAAGAGTGACCCTTGAGTGGCCCTAAGGGAAAAGCAACACATTTGTAACAAATTTGTACCCCTATGACTATGATGAAGTAATATATTCCCCGCCTTCCATTACTTTCCCTTGTCTACTTTGCTTACCAAGAAACTGATGATGACACTTAAGTCAGTATGTATACACGGTCTACCTAATACACAATGTTCGAAAATGTGTATATATAACTTTGTAGGGATTCTTGGGTGGGAGAAAATGAACTCAACCTCGAAGAAGCAGCCCCTTAATCCACCATTACGAAGGATACCGACGAAACCGGAACTCATTTCTCTCTTTAGTGAATAAATGGGATTTTTCATTACTTGTTACAGCCTATGAAACACTCTATTACGAAGATATACACAAAACACTCAAGGAGGAAATAACTTTCTGCATGCATACGAGAAAGAACCTCTAAATTCACAACTCAAAGAGACTCTCTTCATCTCGAGATGTCTTCTGGGAGCAAAAAGTTTTCATCTGTGTAAAAATACCCTATAAATTACAAATGCCCTGATTTCCCTTCTCCTCCTTCTTCTCATCCCTAATTTTAATTTTATGAGTGTGGATGGTCCGTCCGGATAAGTCTTCAGCTCTTCAACAAACTAATGGAAAAGTGTGTGAGCTAAGCTCTTGCTTTCGCCATTGGCAGACCCAATATAAATGATAAAGGAACTTTTGCTCACTCCCTCAAAGAGAAATAGATCATTCCCCATGATTACTTAGTCTAGGGTGCTCTCCTTTCCATATTCCAAAACACCAGAAGTAGACACCAATACACACTTATATACTTCACACACACACATGGTCATGTGAAAGAGAACTTTGGGTTGAGTCAGATAAACTAGGAATTTAAAGCATCCCTGAGCATGTTACTTATACCGAAACATACTCAATAAACTTTGTGAATTTCGACCAAGGGAATGAATGTTCAGTTAGTTGGTTGAGTACCCTGGCTCTCATAAATATACAAGTGGCATGTAATCAGATGGCAAACACATGGGTGTTGACATGTTCTCCACCGGAAAACAACCAGTAAATCTTCCTCCACTCTTCACTTTTTACATGCAGCGTAAGTTACTTCTCTTTCCTCGCCGTTCCTATCAACTCTGATGCAGGAATTTACCAATAATTTAACTTCATTATGCTTCACTAAGCACTAAGCTCTAGCACAAGCCGCTTCAGCTTTTGTTGTTGTAATATGATCCCGATGTTTTCCAATTCATTTTCTATACAAGACGCATCTCCACATGCATTTTATAAGGAAGAAATTTTGCCTTGTATGCATATCTTTCCAGGTGAGGATTTCAGATTTGTGCAAGTTGGCTTTCAATTCAAGGCAATCTCAAACTTGAATTTTTATTTTTATTTCAACTAAAAGAGATAAACGCTCGGTATCATTAAAATTTTGTACCCACTTCCCTATGGCTCTCAAATGTAATAAGGAAGTTAAAACAAAAATATTCCAAGAACATGACTGCGAACAGCTTAGAAACGGATAATGAGTTGAGGGTTCTCGTATTCCAAATGTCTTAGGGAGTCATGTTCTCGTAATAAGGAAGGAGAGATCTGATTGCACTGAAAGCATTATTATCAACATAGGCAAGTAAACGTTCACCACATTCACAGAACTCCGAGTCACCAAAAAGACGGGAAGAGACTATTTATACTCTCCTCAAAATTACTTGAATTCTAAGTTTATTTCTCCGGCTGTACTTGAAGTTATGTATTCTGTCAGCCTACAGTCATTCATCTTAAGGCTAATTAGAAATTCCTTGGTCGCGAAACCCAACATTCACAGTACTTTCCTAGTCAGTAGTCATTCCTTCTCTCTCGCATACACAAAGAAATGATAAAAATCACTAGTGGAATTTTAAATTTTAATTCACCAGAATTCATGTTTGAGATCGTATGCGTAATGTTGTATTTATAACGACGATTTACTCGAATCTTAAACATAACATGAAGACATACGACTATAATGCAAGTCATTGGAAACACTTTATAATTAATGCACAGGCACAAAAAACCAAAAGCTTATGAATGTACTTTTTGTTTTCCTTCATTATATGCTTTTTAATTAACAAGATGAGCTCTCGTCTACTGCCCTCCAAATATTCTGTCATTCATGATGAAAGTGATAATTATTTGTTTCTCACTGACCAACGGGTTTAAACTGAAAGTAGTTGTGTCACCAATCGTACACGTTCAACTTAAAAATTAATTATCGCCTGCCTAACCTTTATTAATGGGTGAGGGCGAGTTACTACTACCGAGGCCAAGTGTGTTTCGTTTTTAGAAATGTTCTAATAAGTCTTTAGTAGCTCTCCCCTACGTAATTAAAATGATTATGGAAACCTATAGGGACTCTCTGAGCTGTTTTCCCCTAAAATATAATGTATTGAACTATTAGTGGCCTAAACCAAACAACGAGTTTTCTCTCTTCATTATTCATACAGGGCGAGGCAGAAGAATGACAAAAGTACCAAATTTTCTCTAAAATGGTCAGATCATAATAATAATACATCCCTCCTGTTTTAGAGCCGAACTCTCAAAGGCGATTTTAATTTACCATCATTCCCTTCCTTCTCAGAAGTAATGTTGTTGTTGTTGTCGGCTATAGTATCCATACCCTTGTGATACACTTATATTTAATGCGTACTGTCAAATATCACTTTCAATGAAAGGAAATTACCCGAGTTTATGACAATTGAGCATTAATACTTTATGTCCGTGGATTATTGATCATTATTCTGTTACTCCTTGTTGCTCTCACGAATGTGATACACAGGATTATACAAAAGCTTTCCACTGGGTGTCATCGTGCTCAGCAACTCCCCATGTTCTCAACTCCATAGGGTATTGTTAATGTAAAGGATATTGTAAATACTCATTTCTCATTAACAACAGAATATATGCGCAATTGCACAGGTAGGCTGTTAGGTAGTTAAAAGTGTTGCACAATAAACCAGGAAGTTCCAATGTATTCTTCCCGTTTAAACTGCGCTCACTGAGTGTATTAGACTAATAAAATATTACGTGCAGTCAGATAGCATTTCATTAACTGTCGATATTCTGCTCTATTTCCCGTCAGTTGATTATACGGTGCACTTCAACTCACAATACTTTCACTTTTCATAAAGCTCATTGTCAGTACATTGCAAGATATGGTATCATCGGCACTGCATGAGAAGAGAAGAAGAATTGATCAAGCGCAAATGTTATTCGGTTTTAATCCAATTAATGAAACCTACTTGAGTAATACACAAGCAACTCCAATTTAAAACATTCGATCCAAATCCAATTTACCGTTCATTTAATATTAATTCCTTGACATGGAATGAGAATGATACTATTAAAATCGAAGTCAACTACTGAAAATCGTCGTTTCGAAATACAACGAGTGCAAAGTAAAATGCCTACAATACCAACTTCTTACTTGTTTGTAATATAATGCATGTAATGCCCCTCGGGAGAAAGCTTTCCATGAAATCCACCACACTATGGCTCTCACTATGCACACGTTAAGTTCAACATTTTATACATTTTTTACTCCAAAACTTTCAGTCTTTGTGCTCATACTTGGTGAATAAGATGTGTGCACAATTTCACCCACCACCACCACTGCAACCACCACGTCTATCACAATCATTCTGGTGCATAACTTTTTGTCACTTTTATTTGGAGTCACATTCATAGAATGCACCGTGTGTTTGTTTTGTGTCCTGTGGTGACGATAAAACCCCTGGAGGAATACGTGAATCACAGATTAGATGGGTTTTTACATCCACATCCACCAGCCAAGGGAAAGTATCTCTCGTCGTCTGCGTCTGTCCATGTGCCATGTATGATGTGATGTAATAAGCATTTCCCAAGTGCTAAGAGGAATATTATACAATCCAAGATGAACATTTCAGTAGGGTGAAAGGGTGAAATTGGTAGGTGTGGAACAACTCGAATATCGTTATACTTCTTACAGAATGGGATTTTTTACAATACAGTGTCTGTTGTTTCTTACAGTTTGTCACAGCCGGCATTGAATGATGACTTCAATATAAGACTGGGATGAAGGAAACACGCCTTTTGAAACAGATGAAGCGAAACTTGTAAATGGGATAAATATTTGTACAGGGTGGAAGAAAATCCTTACTCCCTACTTTCTACATTTATGCAGTAGTAGTTTCGATCTCAAACTCTATATAATACACACAATCATTCCAATATGCAAACAGGTCCCAATCTAAAATGGGGTTTTATTTCCAGCACTTGTAAACCTGGTGGATTTAAACTTTCCAAGAAAACTTCAGAGTTTCCATTTGACGAAAACTTTTGAACGAATCTTCTATTGTACTGGGTGCATCTTGTTGTGAAAGAGCTTTTAGTTGATCCACCTCACTGTCATCTTTTTCGACTTTTACTGTAACTTTTAAGCAGTGTTGCATTTCTTTCCTTCCTTCCGATGTGTGTAAGTTAGTTTAAGTTCCCTATATATATAAATATTCTCAAAATCAAAAGTCGTTGTTGAGAAAAGAGAAAGTTTCCGAGCAAACCCTGGAAGGATGAATGAGAGATCCATTAAAACAGAGTGAGAAGGGGTTTTCCCCAGGCATCCAGCTGTGTGCAGAATGTTGACAGCTCTCATTTTGCATACTTACCCTTCCAAAGCAACTCGTGACATTTCAACAGAGTTACACACATTCGTCAAACTGTCTCCACTCTATATCCTCTCTTCTTCACACACCAGAAGAATTCTATTTCAAGAAAGATGCTGTGGTGTGATACAGAATGAAACTTGCTCTCTATCCACCTCATCTCAGTGTTACACGTCTACGTCTGTTTCTCCAAACTAACTTATCTCAACCCTCAACTCTCATCTTTTCAAGTAGAATAACTGAATTTACTTCCCGACTCCAGAGAGAATCTCTCTCACTCTTTGAACTACACTCTTCAATATGCACTCTACACGTACTTTTTCTCTCTTATAAAAAGTAATCTGTGAGTGTTCAGCCTGTTGAAAGCCAAAGATGATGATGATAGTGATGATGATCTTCATACCAATCCTTGTGTCATTCCAACGTGTCAATACTACACACACACACCCATCATAAAGTCTCGGTCTTGCTTGTGGTAAATCCTACATAGATACATATACACTTTCCCATACAATCCCATCATTCTTAAATGAAAGCATCCAGTCATCCGACAAATTCTCATTTACTTTTCCAGTCACTCATTCCGTCATAACACAGAAACACAAACAAGAAAAGGGGATGAATGAAAGGATTATTTTGGATACACTCACACTCATGAACTTCCTAGAAAATCATTACGAAATGAAATGGAATCTGAAGAGAGGGAATTCCTCTGTGTTGGATCATCGTGATTATCCTACACTTTCTATACGTTACCCGGAGGGAAAGATTTGCTTACCATGGTTGTGATTGTATTTGGACCTACTTGATCTGTACCCTTCAAAGTAAGGACCATCGTCTTGATGCAGTTGGTGTGAATGTTCATTATGAAAAGTCTGTTCATCGGTGCTGCGATGAATTGGATTTTGCACATTGTCTCCTTCACCATTGCCTTCGGTGGTTTGGGATACTGCTGCATGAGATCCTATGTGGTGGGATGGCTCATACTGACTCTCCTGGTGATCCTCATGTCTCTCATTATCTTCATGTTGCTGTTGGTGGTAGTGGAGGTGATGATTTTGGTGCTCACGTCTGCCATCATGATTATGGAAGTGATGATGATGGCTATGCGAATGGGAGTGGTGATGACTTCTTTCCCTTCCAAAGTCGTCAACTGATCTTACTTCTTCACTTCCTCGATAAGCATCTGGAAAAGAAGAGAGAGAGAGAATATAAGAGAGGAGAATTAGTTGAGGTTGGATGTAAAAGTCAAAAGTGTACACACAGGAGTCACGAGTAAGGAGCAGCAGGAGGAACAGCAGCAGTTGTATTATTGAATATGTAGGGTTGTAGAACACCCAGGGAAAGTATGATGTGAGTGAGTAGATATTTATGTTATGCTTTCTCTCAACAGTTCAATAAATATAAATTTCCGATTGTTCCCTAGTCATTTTACCCTTCTTACTCCGGCCAGAGAAGTCCGCAGTCCATAGTGCATATTGCATTGCTCAAGTAGAAGATCCGAGCACACAGAGTACTGCAGAGTATGAAAAAGTGAGTTACCCGTGTGTAGATGGATATGTCCACCAGAGGAAAATACGCCAGAATGAAACGACGGTTGTTAGAACCACTTTGAACCACTCAACCCCCTACCGAGTGCTCTTTGCTTTCTCGTAATTTCCTTCGAGAAAAGTTAATCATTTTAAGGACCAAACAGCCTCCTGTCTCCTTATTTTCGTGGCTAAGTAAGTCTCCAATGCTTTGAAGGCTTTACTTGTTTCAAGTTGCTTCGTGTGTGTGTGTGTGTCCTGGGGGTTAGAGATTTACTAGGAACGAACTACCTCATTCGCAGAGTTCTCTACACTGCGAGGATTGCAATATTATAGCCAGTAAGCGTCTTATTGAAGTTCAATATAACTGATTTTTCCTACCTTCTTGCCTAGTGGATTTCGTGTGAGGGTTTAAACGGAGTACAACAAGTTTCAGATTTATTTCCAAGGCACACAATATTCTTCAATCCTGAGTAATGATGCTAATGATTCGGATGAAATCATCAAAAAACGAGAGAAAGAAACTTTCCTCACACATCCCAACTTCATTTGCACTAATGGAGATCAACCTGGATCTCCTTCGTGTGTGAAAAATCCTCGTTGGGTGAACGAAACTAAAAGACCCTTTAGCTGATTCTCAAATGCTATGAGTCACTAGTCACTACTAAAGTAAGCAGTCGCTTTGAATCTGCAGGAGATCTCTAGGTGTCTACTCAGAGGAGATAAAATAAACGTACGAGTTCCTTGTGTCACTACTTTTAGCTTAGGAAATGTTACACAATCTTAAATCAAAATCAATTAAAGCTCATATCCGCCTGCATGACGTTTATATTAAAGTCTCCCCATTCCACTTTCCCTGCCTCCAATGGCAGCTCATCAATTTTATTACACTTTTGTATAAGTCATTTACATCATACGCGACCAAGATTATTGCCCAAGGTACAGCTTTCACATTTCACACAAGTAAATTCGCGTGCGCCTTAAGGTGTGTATATACCGAGTTTAGTCTCGAGTTCTTCCTCATAACCGAAATCCTTCGCGTACCATCCTCATATTTGGAACATCCTCCGCACATTACCGTTCAAGATGTTACTTCCCAATTTATTTCCATCAAAGTAAACTAGGTAACTCGGAGGAATGCAGCATTTACTTGGAGTCACACACAACACATCACCATCACTGCCATCCACTCCAGGATTACCTTGAGTGAAAGTATCACTTTTATTACTCTCCCGAGTGTGAGTGACTTTTGCGCTTTCCAGCTAAATGAAAAAATGCAACGTGGTGTGTGTTCAGCCCTATCTGTCTTTTCATCGCGGCTGCCACGCTCATCACTGTTACACATGAAGACAAAATTAATTAGTAAATCACATGATTGGCGGAACGGGGACAAGTGGAGAAAATCAACTCTAGGAAATTAAACCTTGTCTGCTCATACAACGAAGACGGATAGGTGCTGTTTACGGACACAACCTCATTTTTTAAATTAGACAGGGACAGATTCAGATCCCGATTGTATCACCCACTATGTACTCATATTCAGACCTATTTTTTGTAACTTGTGTCACAAACTCTCTGAATGACTTAATCAAATATTCAGTGACTCGGCTCATTTGTATTTATTTTTAATGTAAAAACACACATTTTACGCATGTCTTCCATGCTTTTCAAAGCCTTCAGGCACTTCGTAGAGGATGATAGAACTTTATACAAAATAAAACCATAGTCATCTTTTACAAAGCATAAAACACGTTGAGTAATTTTTAATATCCTAAACATCAAACGGCCCTAAAATTTCCTTTCAGTACCGTTTAAAAGGCAACCTCACAATGCTTTTAGAAGCAGATGCATTCAAGTGAAAGTACAGCTAGGAAAGTGCACCAAGACATCTTGATGTGACACGTAGAACACAATTCATTATAAAATATGAACAAACCCTTGTTGGTCTTCTGTGAGGTCTAAATATAATATGGACTTGTTCAAGTACAGCAACAAATTTTAAACAAGACTATACAGAACACAGCACCTGGTGCTTCTTGAAAAGAGTAAAAGTTTCCACTTTCCATGAAACAAATACCCGGCTAGTCGGGTGACAACAAACCCCAGACCAACCTCGAGGCAGAAGAAGAAGAAGGAAGGAAAGTTCTGTGGAATACACGAGGCGACCCTTTCTCTATACATCACGAAAGCCCACATTGGTACTTCACTCTCATAAGTTAGTATTAGCACGTAGTAAAATTTTAATTCTCTAATTACTCCGTCACCCTCTCGGTGTAATTCAAAACTTGAAAACAAAACCACATTTTCAGTCTATCCCTAAGTGTCGTAAATTAACGGGAAAACAAGTGAGAGTAACCCAAACCCTTCGGCTTTTGTGACAAGTTCGAGACACTCAAAAAGCAACTCTTGCCAAGAGATCCCTCACGATGATTCTCAAACTTCAATTTCAACGTGTGGATTCGATTACACAGAAATGTGTAACTTGTGTTGGGAGCAGAAGCCACTTGTCAATACCCTATGGTGTATCGTCACCCTTAAACCAAGGAATCCAAATGTCACCCAGTGTAATTATACTACGTACACTACCATGTTCATGAAATAGGTATGGGTGTAGTTGAAACCCAAGATTGAGTGACATTTTAATAGGTATTGAGAAAAGTAACCCAAGTAATAATGGATCCTGGAACTTGATCAGTCGTCATCTTAATATTTTACATACTTTTCACCCCACATGTCTTCAAAAGTCACACGCAGAAGTATTAAAATTGTAGTGAAAAGAAAGATTCTCTCCTTCTACCTGTCCATCACCTACTCCTTCTCTCTTTCTATCATGTCCCACTTACATACAAATGGTGTCTGAATCTCAAAACATTTCTGAATAATCAACTTAATAAATATAAATTGGGAGTTTGTAGTTTG
>JAQGAB010000755.1:0-22247 GCA_034696565.1 Isotomurus graminis | reverse complement strand
GTGCAAGGGAAACCGCTAGGAGCGGTAGCGGCGAGGGAGCTTCAGACCAAGACTCTTAGAGCTTTATATTTAAGGATCCTACTAAATCTCCAATTTTGGCAATATTGAATATTAATGATTCACAAGCCGAAATGCAATGTGGTTTAACATTTCAGTAGACTGTACTTAATGTGAAAAATTAGTTTATTAGCCACAACCAATGCACAATGATCAACCCTTTCCCTCCACATTCATATTTTTCCTACTAAAGCGTAGTACTCAGGTGAAGTTTTTCACCGAAGTGAAAGAACGGAGAAAATTCTTTAGCTCCTGTGAAATTTCATCGCGATTAAAATGTCCCAATTTCACTATACTTTCGCTCCGACATACTCAGGTCATTGTCGCGGAAATTTTTCATTACTACGAATAATTTCATCATATTATACTTACTTTAATTTCTGTCTGTCCGTGTGAGACATTAATTAAAATTAAAATGGATTCGAATATTGATGAAAAAGGCACACGAAAGAAGTTAAAAAACAGAAAAGAAGACATCAGATTTTAGAGGTGATAACACACAACTAGTAGATGGTTGAATTGTTGAAATTCTTCTCCACAGTTTAATAATTAAAATTAGTTTACAACTTATTAAGACAGCTGGTAAAAAGGATGATAAACTTAAGACATTCTCAACCTAACCAAGCTTCAAGCATTTTTTGCACTTTAAAATTTTTGATCTTCATTATCGCTGCTACTGTCCTCATCTCCCAAAATACCATTCCCAAGTTTGCCTTTCATTTAGCTAAGCCAAATGATACACCACATGAGAGCCCCTCCGAACGCAAATAAGGGAATCTTTTAACGCCTTCCATTTACTTTTACACTCCTCGACTAAAATCATCCATTTATAAGTAATGAGGATCCAAAACGACACATCTGCAAAGTCTGCACAGGAACGTCAATTTTCTCCGAAATACTGTCCCAACATTTTGCTACGTTATCACGCTGCGCGTAGCTTTCATGCGAGATTTCCCAAGGAAAGGAAATCGCTAAGTAAATGGTTAATTGCACTAAGTAATATCGTCCGATAATTGTTTACCGATTTTTAATGAAGAACCTCTTTTGTATGTTTTGAAGAGAAAACAATAAAAGGAAACGACACTTGGAACTCTAAAGATACTCAATTACGCGACTTCTTCACGTGAAAAGAACCTCGCTCTTTTCACTCGAATTTCTCTCCGTTCCCGCGGAATTTCAGCTGTAGTGAAATTTTTCGCTCAATGACATGAGTACTGCTTCAATGAAATCTGAGCTAAATTTACGCACATAGCGTTTTTCACGCGTAAAATGCCACCTGAGTACTACGCTTAATACACCAGTCATGTACATTTCTCATGGGACAGCAAGAAAACAGATCTCAAATTCTCAACTTATACATTGCTTGGCTTCTCTTCCTACACCGTTACATTACAAGAACTTTCACAAAAGCCACGGGAAAACTCCAGTCTCGCTGGTTTTTGCTATAACTTATTAATTCCTCTCCTTTTGCATGCATTCGTTTGATTGCAGTTATATGTTTTTATTGGACATCCTGTACAGCATAATGTACTGACCGCATAGAGTCGGCTTTAACGTGCAAACTCCCCAGTAAAAGCCCCGAATATCGCAACTTACGTTTATAACTCACAGTGGAACAGCTAATTTGCGTAAATAGAATGAATAGTTTTAAAAAAATGATGCATATTGTTTCAACATTTCTTAATTTACTTTCAAGTATTTTCAAGTACCAAATTTTTGCCATAAAAACTCAGTCAATACTATTTTACATAAGCATAAAGCTTCCATAATGTATTGGGAAACTTTGATACGATACGATGGACTATTAAAAAAACTCAGTGGTGGGTGACTGATTGTGGACGGGCAAATATAATTTTGAAATCCCTACGCAGCAGCATGAAAATTGCAAAACCTATCTTCATAATTAATTGTATTCCACTAGACTGTTTCTGCTTTCAAGAAAAGCTTATTTTAGCACAAAGATTGTTTATCATAGTAATTCTATTATAAATTCGTTTCTTCAATTTGTTTCCGTTGTTGTACGTGAGTTCAGTTTTTATAACACTTCTAATGACGATTAACTAACAATAAGTAGAATGTGACTTTCAACACTGCTTCTTAAATAATTTTCACAATAGTTATGTAGTCACAACTCACAAAGTAAGCAAAATTGTTATTTAAGGGGCACTGTGAGGGGTTTAGCGAGCATTGTTCTGCATTCGAAGAGAAAGAGACGTAAGTATCATTCGTACGTAAAACATGGAGAGAAAATCAAATTTGCCCATATCATTTAGAAGCGAATTTGTCCACATCAATGCTCATAATTCCATTGATGGTCCAGTCAATTGTGGCGTAGTAATAAGTACCCTTAGTAGATTTCTTCAGTTTGAAGAAGCGGTGGTCCGCCAAGCCGGTGTAGATTGCTAGCGCTTGTAGAGCCTTCACACGTCTTAGTTGATACTTTACATTTCCATGAGCTAAGCTCATTACCTTCCACTGCCCAATCGCATCATTGGTTCTTTCATAGATTTGTATCGCAAGTGGTATTGAGTGTGCCATAATCACTGGAATTACAATGGCAAATAGCACACATTGACTGTAGGCATACCACGGAAGGATCGAGTACAGCTGAAGTGTAGCATAGTTGGACCCTGCAGTGGCGAAGAATGCCACAGTCATAAATACACTTGTAGACATTTCGACAACTCAACATGCCCATTTCAATAAGATAAGCCCTTCGTTTATCCGAGCCACACATTTGTCCAGGCTTGTCTGCTTCGCCAAACTATCCACGTAGTCATTTACCACGCGCATTATTGCACACATGACCAAAACAGCCAAGACCATCATGCGAGAAGCCTCATACCCTACAAGCGTTACCAGTGCCCAACGAAACAAGAACATCACTAGGCGGACATCCAAAGTGTTGTAGTACTTTTTGGGGATCCAGTTGGTCAGAAAGTAAGGATAAGGGTCTAAGGACGCAGCAGTGAACAGAAAGGGTACGAAGAATACAGAAGTGTACAGTCCCAGCACCATCACCAGCAGTCCATTCCCCAAGATATCCTTCCTTCGTGGCCTCGGTTGATCCTCCAAATCCAAATCTGCGTCAAAAATTCGTAAGATTTACTAAATGGTTAACTTCAGGAATTGAGACATCTATAGCTTCGAATTGACGCTTGTATATTTAGCATACCAAGCCGTGTACGTCGCTCTAAGAGGATCATATTATTCCATGCTGCACATCCTTCATCCGCATAGAAGAAATTGCTAATAGCAAAGACGACGACGAACATTCCGAACAAGATGTAGAAACCCAATACACCAATGTACCACAAGGACAAGGTCAGCTGAGGCAGAAAGAGTTGGTTGACTGCAAGAATTACACACGGGACAACTCCAAAGCAGAAGATCATGCCAAACGTGTTGAAGTAGTATACGAATAGTTCCGAAAGAGGAACGAGTTGGATGAGATTCGAACCCTTCGAGAATTGTCCAGGGTACTTCTCAAACATTTGGAAATAAGTTACGTAAGCATCAAATGCTTTCCACACTTGGGGACTTAAGTCACCAGGATCTGTCATACCGCGTCTTATGTGAGGATCTGTCATACTGCGTCTTCTGTGAAATAATGCGATATTAATTCACTGCATTTCCTTGTGCTCGCAACGAGAGTGACCACGGTGAAATATAAGAGACTCAGGAGATTTTGTACAATGTGCATTCTTCAGTGAATCCTTCCCAAGCAATTTCGGTTGCCCAATAGCTTCAACAAAATCCCCGTTTTTAAACTTTTCGAGGTTGCTTTAATATTTTATTTTAAGCCCGTCAACCAGTAAGCATGAAGTATGAACAGTATGAAGTACCTGATGCTATATTAGGACATAATATTACAAAGCCCACCAAGTCACTTCCCCAAATTCAGAAGTTCATCAATAATCCAAACTGTTATACAAACAAATCGTACACGTAAAATATGAAAAGTTTAGTTCTGGTGAACCATACAGTGTCATCCAATCCAAAATTGTATCAATTATTATAATTTCGTTACATAATTTAATATTAGTTTATAATGGACAGCTATTGACAGAAGGTGCACCAAGCAATATTATTCTATTATTACAACTTTGCCACATTAGAAAATCACCAGTCATCTTTAAAGGAAAGATTAGAGACTTTCAACTCCTCAAGATATATAATGAATGTTGGAATTCGACTGTATATTATAAGGACATCTCATCATATTCCCTTGAATATTTCGAGCAAGGTACACTTTACAAATTCACAAAGGTTTAAAAACAGCCTTCAGGGGGAAAGCACTTTATTTGATTTTATGAAACTATGAATGAACTATGAAAAAAACTAACAAGTCCATTTTCTACGAAGCATTTCTCGAATATTTTCGAGTGCAAAGGATAACCCAGCCATTGTCAATCCTGCTGCATACACAAAGAACACTGAACCAAAATCCCGAATACGTACAGTCTCAATACTTTCATATTGCCTTATTACGTCCTTCCTAAACCCCAGGTGAACGTAACTAGTCAACTGTTCCAGATTAAACTTCTCCCACAACACCTGCAGCCCAAACTCCATAAAATCTGACGTAATTTTGATTATTTTTTGTCGCAACCTGGAAATAAAAATGTAATAAACCATTGCGCTTTCTCGAGGCTCGACAGTTTGGAAACACGCCATTTCCGGATTGTAATGTGCCACTAGCATCCAAAAGAGCCTCCCGTTCCGTTCGGTAACAAACGCCTTCCTATCCTTGAAGTACGTTTTGGGATTTACCACGTCATCCAAATCAAAGGGTGTAGTAGCGTTGTCGCAAGAGGTTATCATAGATTCATTGCAAGCTTTTGACAGTAGCAACATAAGGGTGTCCATGCGAGAGGCACTAATTCTGGAGTTAATTGTGTATCCAACATGATAATTGTTACGGAGAGCTTCTGCCAGACTTTCATAGGGCGTCACTTGCGAAGGTGCGATTAACACACTGGTAACTACGTTCTCGTACAAAGCAGACACTATAAATGCGAGGAATGAATATAGAGGAACTATGACGAGGCTCCATTTACATTCTTCAGCAATACCACCGTCAGAATATTGTCTAAGAGTTAGCGACGTGACAAAGAAAGTAGCGTCTTGCAAAGCCACAGGATTGAACGTCCTTCTAGTTTTCAAAAGTGCAACAACCAGTGCAGCGATTATTGCAGTTGTTGTCCATACTTCTGGTCCCAAGGGAGACAGCAATTCATGAGCTGATGTTGACTTCTGGGGACGAGATTTGCAGTATATGACATCAAAATACTTCGAGGTCTCAAAAAGAGAGGAATCCAGGAATTGTTGAATGCCAATACTTTGCGGGTTATAGTTTTGGTCGAAAAATATATAGTGTTGACGTTTCGAGTTGAACTGGAACATAGTTGAAAATTGTGCGCTGCAGTTCAGGAACGGAATGATTTCATGCATGAACATTGGAATGGGCTGGCAGTGAAGTGTACTATATTCAAGTGCTCTAAGTCCTTTAGGCAAGAAAGGCTTCCTGGGGCATCTACGAAGCTGCGGAACAGAGTATCCATACATCGCTGTAATTGTACATTCAGTCATTGCTGAATAAGAATTTGTAAACCATTCCAAAGATCCAAGTTCATTGAAAATGATAAAAAATATGGGACATGAGACGGCTGAGGTGTAAAATGTTCGCAGAAACGTATCGTCTGGTCCTGAATCGCTGACGCCAATGAAGGTAGCCTTTGAGTATGAGAGGTTTGTGGCTTTGATAAGTTGAAATGTCATTGCAGACGTGTAGCTTTCTTTGAAAAATATAAGTAGTGTGAGACTGCAATCAATGCGATAGAGTGGAACAGAAATGTCTGAAAAGTCCGAGTGCGAGAAAATTGTCAAAGTAGATGAAGAGTTCATGTTCGAAAAGCCTTCAATTACTTGAGTAGCCGTGTCTGATGTCCGAGTGTTGTTTGTAATCAGTTGGATTTGCAAGGCACAAAAACATCTTAATATACTTTGGAACCCCCCTTGGCTAAGAGGCCCAATTAAATCCATCAGAATTCCTTCCTCAGCAACTGTAACAACAAATTAATGCGTGAATGAGTTGTGACTCGAATCTGGGAACCTCGATTTAGTGGAGTTAACACTATCTTGCAAAATGTCAAGTGACTAGTAAACACCCATCGAGAAACATTAACATATATCCATCTAAGATCCAACTAAACCCAACGTCCAGTCTGGTTTCTCTGTCTGCAAGTCCATTTATAAATTTACTTTTAAACAAAAAGAATTATACAACATTATAAACTAGAAAGAGGCTTGCTTACATACCACACTTAATGATACATAATCATGAATTATCCAAAACTTGGTTTAAGCAGCAAAACGCAAAACTCAAAATTGTGTCTCATCTCATATAATCATACATCCTCCTTCATTAAAAAAATTGTGTCTAATCAAAAGTTTCCTAACATGCAGACGCGTGTCATTTAGTATTTTAATAATATCAGCTGGGTCTGCCAGTTGTTATACTTCTTTATTTTTCTAATCAGAAGCCTAAATGTCCTTCTCAAAACGAGTTAGAGTCTGTAGATGCATCTACCGTTTGGGTTTTATTATTCGAATACACCTTCACGCGTCATGATACGAAATTTTATTATCAATATGTCATCACACAGATCCATGCCACATTTTTATTTAAACTATCTCACTACCTTCTCGCTATTTAATATAAATTTATACTATTAGTGGTGGTAGGGTCCTTATTATGTGCTCCAATCGCATACTTAAAGAATTCGTAAATTGACCAGCAAATAGCTGTTGATGGCATTTGGTACAGAACTCGAGCTGACATTCCCTAGAAAACAAGCAGGATGAAGACCTGGATTAGTGCTTGGATTCCACCCGGAGGAAGGATCTTAATTTCACCCACACTTACTTGGAAATATCCCCGAGGTCCACCTAACTGGTACACAGTCCTGAAGGCAATCATAAGTCCGCTAATCTGTGACCTTCCCAAAGTGTTGAGCGTCGCGCGTTCCTGTGTGTTTAGGAGAGTCTTGCAGACGTCCAGCGGAGTTGTAATTGCTGCTGCTACAGCACCAGCCATTGCTCCAGAAACCATATGAGCCTTTGGATTGTAATGTCTGTCCCTATTTGTTAGGTTCTGCATGCCTTCGTAGACCATGAAGTGGATACTCTGGAAGGGAATGTTCATGCTGAGTTGAGTTGTGTAGGATCGGTAGAACGCTCTGTGCCCTTCGGCCTGATAAATCTTCCTCGCGCAGTCCCAGCACGATTTGTATGGGCTATTGTACATCTGCATTCTCTGCTTGACAACGTCTGCAGGTGTCATCACGCCATCGTGGAAAACTGTGGCAAGGCACCCAGCAGCCCCGTAGACAAAATTGTTGTAATATGATGCAGGGGGAAACCTGCTGCGGTTAGCGAGGGCTTCCTTAAGCTTCTCGTAGCACGAGAAATACATCGCGTGAGCGGGTCCTGCGCCAAGCATCACTGCACTCATCCCCCTCACAGGGCGGAAGACTCCTTCAGTCCTCACCATTTGAGTAAACGTGCTCATCACGCCTCGGCCTTCTGACGACAATGACGGTGCTAAACTTTGCATCCTAGTTTTTACCGAGTCCATTGGGTACATCACACAATGTTCTGCTGTTCCTGCGATGGCTCCAGCCGTCATATGCGTGACTATACTCCCGTGGGGAAGCCGCTCGTAATCGTCTTCCGCACCTTCGCCTTCGAACAAACCCATGGCCACTGACGATTCCTAGAGAGAGAGATTTGACGAGTTGCTTCTGATAACAAAACTAATAGAGATGCAGCAACATCGGCAACCAATTTGGGAGCAGGATCAGGACAAAATATGAGGGAACGACACTTAAGAGTCTCAAGGCTGAGGGCTGAGGTAAAACGAGAGAGGACATTGATAAGTCACTAGGTGACTGGACGGTCAGTAAAAAGACGTCCAAGAAAGTATGAATAGCTCAAGGCCAGTGAAAGAAAGCCACGGGCCTTGGAACAGCTTTAATGTGTGGTTGAGGTTGTATCGGATTTTAAAGATAAAAGTTAATCCACTCATTTATCGATTGATGTGAGACTTAATTAAAAACTAAGAAAATAAGATATAAAGTAGTGTGAATAAAATAAACCAGTATGTCTGTTTTTGCTAAGCCTCTTGTAATCAACAGAAGAAATCCTATAAGAATTGCCCATGTCAATACAGTCAACATGATATAATTTCTCGTTTAATAAGTACATCATTAAAGTATTCTACACGTACAATTACGTTATTTTTATAAGTCATACGAACGAACACATCTGACAAGCTGTACATTTTAATAGTGTTGATCACTTTTATGCTATGTGGGGGGTGTATTCTGCGAATGCATGATTATGTAGCAGCGATGAATCTGTACGATTGTCTCTCCTGGGCGCTAATAAGAATATTGGACAGGAAGGTTAAAGTAATTGTGACAATGACTAGCTTCACACTACTAGCAGACTCCAATTGAGCTCCGGACTTGGCCTTTACTTTGGTGTTGCAATTGTCCTGAATGCATCTTGTTGCCTGATCTGTCCACTGGTCAATGAAGAACTCATACGAGTATACTTTAGTGATCACGTATCCGTCATCAAACTTCATACGGGAGAGATTTGCATTGGATTCACTTGAGTTGATCATATTGTACACTTCGGTCTGTCCTCTCCCGGTGTCATCATATGTAGAATTAGGATTTAAATTCGATCGCATCAGATTTACTTTAACTCTGATGGTTGGGTCGCTCTCCAGGAGTTTCCTCCTCGATGCACATCCCCGAAGCAGACCGTGGGTGGTAAGCCTTGTCTCAGGATCCAAGTTGTTCCCGTCTTTGGAGCCATCTAGAACTGTAATGACTTCGATTGGGGAAACAAGACAGACGGAGTCTGACCTTTTACACTCCTTAGTTAAGTTATTCCACTTCGGGGAAGTCGTAGGGTCTTCGCTTTCTGGGCAGTAGTCGTGTGGATCGAAATGGATAACGTGACTTTTGGGCACAAAAATCTGCTGCATTGTTTTACGGATTGAAGCGCAAACAGCTCCTGATGAACATTCCAAGGAAAGGCACTCGTAACACTCCAGACCTGAGATAAGGATAACGAAATGTGCATTTTTGTAGTGTAAATATGACAGCAACAAGTTTTATATATCTGTAAGGCAGGTACGTAAGCCTGAATTTAGCAAACTATTTTAGAATTTCGAGTCATCATAGATTAATCATTCCAGAAATGCGTAAATATAGTGTTTACATGAAGTACGAGGAAAGTGTAAGATAAATTAACGCTGTGTCCGTAAGTAAAGAAATAAAGCTCCGAGTTCTCTGAGAATATTGATTGATGAGTACGCTTAGCTTTGCTTCAACTACCCAATACTTCCCATAAATAAAATCTACTTACACAAAAGCCAATGTATGACCCAGTTGGGTTAATCAAATAACAATAATTTCTAACTACCTTTACCTAATCATTCCGCTTTGGTTTGCAATTTTTCCTACTGCTAACCAAGCTTCAAGCTACTTTTGCAACCCGCATTCCAAGCATTATCAAATCTCCAAATGACTTAAACAGAAAACACTCATCCAGTATAACATACCTTCAGCTTGTCTGTATAACATGCTGAGTGTTGACACGAAGACAACAGCAAAGCTTCCAATTACAAAAGATTTCATGGTAGGGTGAGTGACAAGGATTCTTTAGTATACTCCAATTAAGATATGAATGGATGGGTAGGCGAATAAGCTGGAGAAGTAGTTTGAGGACTGGAATTGACTGGATGTCGGTCACGTCATAATTTCCTTGACTTTTCTCGGTTAACTCCACTTGAGTATATTTTTGCTTCCAACTTGTAGATTAGAGAAAGTGTTACTCAATTTTGTTTACTGTACTGCTGCTTGATAAAGAATGAAATATGAGCTAGAAAGGAAACTGTAGTTCATTTTTACAAAGACAGAGCTGTACCAACAAGCTTCTTTTCCGAGAAGCCTTGATAAGTTGTCAATAAAAATTACTGACTACTTTCATTGGACTGTCAATATTCCTATTACAGATAGAAGTAGTAAGCTTTCTGAGGAATAGGAAGTCCGATCCGTTGATGATTAATATATAAGAACTTTCACTGATAAAGTCGTGCACTTTTAGTTCAAAACTCTTTGATCTTTCTGTCAGCAAAGTGTATTAAACGCGAAAGAAATCTTGTAACTTCAGCTATCTCACACAATTAGAGATTCTCTGACAGCTGGAAAAAGACTTTTTGTTCTTTGAAATCTTATTTGATTCCCTAGACACTTTCAGTTCCTCCACCAACAGTTTTTCCTTTCTTAAGTCGAAGCCAGAGTTCTTTTTACAGATTATTTCTGATTCTGATTTTCAATGGGAACTTGTAGTTAGCAACTTTCTGACTTTTTGGCGATCCAAGGTCTTGCAGTGTTGAATCCTTGAGTGCATTTGTAATAATTGTATGTATAAAACTCTGGAGTCTCTGGAGTAAGGATGGTCTGTACACATGTACGGTTTTCTGTGAAATTAGAACAGAATAAAAGTTTAGTTTAGATCATTTCAACTAGCACGTACAATTTACAGTGTGAACGAAATGGAGAAATGAAGTTAATAATATTAGAATGCAAATGTGATACTCAAGAAAAGTACAATTTGATTGGAGACATTATTCTCTTCAATCTCTTCCAGAAATGAATCAAATCCGAATGATAGATCCTTTCTTTAGTACAGCTTAGGGGAAAGAAAGGTTAGCTACTAAGATTACAAATTAGTTTGACGGGAAAATAATTAGAAGTTACACATACACAACAACAGAGAAACTTAATTGAAGAGTTTTGAATAATGCAAGTATCTTAATGTGTCAGAGGAAGGGTAAAGTAAGCAAAGTGCATTCCGGTGTGACTACAAACTAAGTTGATATTCTTACTCCGAAGTTTTCAAATCAGAGTTAATGATATTAAGCTCGTGGTGATGATGATCTGTGATTCAATAAGACTGCTGCTTGTAGATTACTAGATTAGCAGGCTAAAGTTGTTGAGACCAACTTAGGACAACCCACCTCTACTTTCACTCAAGCTGAGCTAACTTGAAGAAGACGAGTTAGTTGCTTTTTCCTCCTTTCACTTTCTCAAATTTGTGCATACTTTCGTGTGTGTGCACAGACAAAAAGCAAGAGTCACACTGTGAACACAAGTGAGATTTGAACTGAACGTAGAGTCCCTATCTGCTATCAAGTCACTTGAAATCCCTGATATCCAGACGCTTCTAGGCTTGCCACTGCTTTGAGATTTGAGAAAGTAGTCTGGGACATAAATCCTTTCACCGAAACCAACTATAGCTGCCAACAGAGCTCGTATTTGATTTTGTATGCAACCTAAGTAGAAAAGGAATTAGGTAGAAATAGGGGAATGGATTGCAGTCTGTGAATTGGATTCGATAATCCACACGAGTGAAACTCGACCGGAGTGTGCCAAAATATTCTTCGCACGCAAGATTCTTTCTTCATATACACGGAGACTTTGTTGGAAGTTGGAACTGTATTAGAAGTAGAGATCGGACGAAAACGTACAGACAAAATGCATATCCTTGGCACTGGTGGGCTGCTGTATTCTATACCAAAACCCAACTCTCTTGGTTGGTTTAAAGACCGTCAACCGTGGAGTGAGACTTTGTAAGAATGCCTTTTCTGTCACATTATCATTTGGCGTGAGTAGAGAAATGCAATAGACCCAATGGGAGGAAGATGAATAAGGACCTAATAAAAGTTTCTTACCCAGAAAGTGTAAAAAGTGTGAGAAAAATGAGATCTGTCTTGGTGAGTTCTATAGAGAACGATAGCCTGGAGTGATTCCGCCCGGGTAGGGAGACTTTCACTTTCACCCGAAGTTCCGCTTTCACTCGCGGCCTCGTTGCAACTGCTACTCTGTCACTACTGCTGGGTAGGTGATGAAGAATATATATACCACCTCACTTCTACACAGTCGTTGATGAAACCTCGTCGTCTCCTCCTCCTGAAATATTTCCTGATGATGACTTTTGTATTGAAGAGTTATAGGACAGGAAATGTGAATCTACAACACAGAGAACTGTGATTACTATTTTACTACTACCACACGGCACACTCTACCTCGAGAGTGCTAAATCCAAATGTAGGTCAACTACAGTCACAAGCTGGTTAAAGGGAGTTTATCTCTTTTCTTGAGAATTTTGATGTAATTATTTACGTTCTGTAGTCGGATTCTTATAATCTTTTTATGTGCCTCCTTGAAGTTAATATGCCTCTTTGATGTGATCAGAGTGAGAGGAGTCTAGCTGGAGTGTAGGAAGTCTTTTGGAAAACATAATATTTTAGCGAATAAGAGAGGTTTTGTGTATGTAATAGAAATGTTTGGGAAAGATGTAGGGGAAATTAAGGCCAAGGGATTTACAGTGATTTTGGATTTAAAGAGTTCAATACGAACCTGAGGACCCAGCAGATATGAATAGAATAATGCAGGTTGGATTATTATTATTGTTATAGATAGAATAGAAGTTGATCGGTGTCTCACAAGTCTCCAAAGCTTCTTGTTATCCCGAAGTAAATGATTATGCCTGTAGAAAAGATTGATTTCTCGGAGAGTTGTCTCCTGTTCGTTGAAAAGAGGATTTCGTGTATTACGTCTGGAACTTATATATTTTATACAATGACACTCTGAGCAGACAGAACTCTTACAGAAATTGCATGTAAATAAACTAAAGGCCACTTCAGTTGCATGTCAAGTGTCTCTGAATATGAAACTACGATGCCTCAAGACGATCAATTCTAATTAAATTTGCATTTCACTCACTTGGTTCAAATGTCACTAGCGGAATAAAGTTTCACCAAGCTGTTGACTGTGGTTTCTTGTGAGTTTGAGTTTGAGCGAGTTAATTCACAATTTCTGAGTACATGAGACAATTATGAACCGAATGAGAGTCGCCCGTTCAGACAGAGAGGTCTTACCGGAAACAGTGTAGATCAGAGTTTATGCCACACTTACAGGAAAGTGGTCTTGTATTAAAATAGACTTTTTCAAGCGTTGAGAAATTAAATTAAAAGGCAATCTACCCTGGAAATGAAACAGGTGGTTAGGAGGATAATAATGAGTGACTACTGCTGGCTGCAGTGACAAACGAATTTATGATGTATTATTACAAAATCATTATTATGAACTTGAATGGTAGGATGTTATATGCAGGGGAGGATGCAAAATAGTAAAGTTGTAGTATTCGTATTCAGGATATACGAATGATTTTAACTCGTAGGCCATGACGGTAAAGACTTATAAGCTGACTCTTTGTGTTTGAAGTAGTAGTGTTGGTGAAGAGGCGAAGGCTAGTCAGTGTCAGAGAAGCATTTCTCAAGGTATATGTTGCAGCAATCTTGGCTTAGGATTATTAAGGCTATATTAATGAATAAGCATTAAGGAACGACGTATGTGTGTATATATATTCGCTACAGTCTCATCATTGGTAATAGGTGGAGAAGAATGTGAGTGATGCAGATTGCAGCACTTCAGCACAGCAAATGTACTTGAAGGTGAGCTACCACGAGTAATCATAAGGAATGAAGCGATAACTTAATTGCAGAAAGAGTTCTGAAGGAAGACAAGTTGCGTAGACAGTGTACGTGTGAATTGAGAGATACGGACGGGCTCCTATGAGTACATAAGCTTCCAACCATGTGACACATTCTACCGAACTGTTAAAAAAGGATTCTCGTAATGTGAAAAATCCTGAAGAGTTTATCAACGAAGTGGAACTAGATTATTCATCGAGAGGCTTCCAGGGGAAAGTCAGTGTGCACCGAGCAAATAAGATTAACCCTGAAGATATCTTCTGTATGAAAGATGCGGCGATACTCTGCCCTGTTTTTGTCCCAGATGATAAAGACTGATATTTGTAACACTTTGTAGAATAACTTATGATTTATAGCTTTCGTTTGGTTGGGATTGAAGAGATTAGTTTCATTAATAAATTACAGTTTATTTCCCTTGAAAATTTAATTTATATAGTTTGTAAAGCTGGATGCAAACGAGAAATTCATAATACATTTTTACTACTTCTCCATTATAAACTACTATGTCAGTAAATACGCATACACTAATTGTAAGGTTTGTTCAGTACAAATACTGCACAGAAGCTGGCAACCTTCGAGTGTATTGAGTTAAGTAATATCTGTCAAGCTGACCCATCGAATCATCCGGATATTTTCTCCGGAACACCCAGTAGAGACCTTCGCCCAGTCTTCTATACCGACGCTCCCCTTTCACTCCTCGAGAGATACATTCCCCAACCCTACGTCGTTCTCGAAACCTGTCGGTGAAGATATTCAAGTACTTGCGGACCACGAAGCTCACGCAGCACAAAGCAAATCCCACGAAGGCACAGGAAATACAGATCTTGTTGATGGTAGGAGTTTTCTCCCCGAACTCGAGCCTCACGAGACTTCCCAGACGCGTGTTGTAGTCAGAAGGTAACTGACAATACACCTTCTCATGAGTTAAGTACGGCTGAAGAATTTCCAACCTCCTTCCGAAAGCTTAAAACATAAAATGATAATTTAGACAAACTTCGTTTCTAACTGCATTCATAGACAAGGTGCCTCACCAAGACCTCCGATCTTCATCTTATCAAAAAAAGTTTTCAGAACGATGAAAGATGCAAAGTAACTGCAATTCACTGTAAAAGAAGGTCGCTTAACCAAATGAGATTCTCTTTGTATAACACACATTCGTTCTTGGCGAAGCAGATACGGTGGGGTTCCGAAATCATCCAGGTTCTCCATCAGTTTAGGCTGGTTATGCCAAGCATTCCAGTTGGTGTACATTGACGTGGGGTCGTTTTTTGAATAGTTCAAGGAATACTGATAAGTACACACAAGAGTAAGAACCGCAGGGAATAGAAATATTCCAGGATGCCTTCGTGCTGGACTTGCCAAGCAAAATGTCATGAAAGCGAAAGTTCCACAAGCAGAGTACAAAAAGCCTCCGTATTCCAACCGGTCTGTGATAAACTCAGCCACTGGTGTTGGTTCAATTGCTACAGTTGTGTGATGAAGTCGCATAGCAAAGTCCAACTGCATGAGGAGTGAGGGGAATATTTCTTCGAAATGGTCAGTCATTTCCTTTTTCCTTTGTTGTCGACTGACTTTACAATCAAAAAGGCATTGTACTTCAGGTTTCAATATAAGACTTCCCCATCATATATAAACACCTGTTTTATGAGCCCTTAAAACTGACCAAGCAGCCCAGGATGCAGGGTGCCTTAAATTGGAATCAAAGACTGTTTCGAAACCTCCAGGTAGAGCGTGGAGGCCTGCGTGCTGCCTTCCATACTTGTGGAACTCTTCTTGGCATCTCGAGCGCTGCATGTGCATCCAGTTGCTTATATACGGACGTGTCTCCTTGAGATCCCAAAAGGTTATGCACTTTTGTCTATGGAATTCCCTCTTGAAGTCCATATGTAGAGCTGGAAACTGAGTGTCTCCAGGAGGGTTCCAATCACTGAGGCTGCTCCACACTGCGCAACAAGAATCATTCACAGTTTCTGTCGCTCATAAATACTCGCTGATATTTATACCCTCTGGATTTTGACATTCAGTTCCATCACCCCAGCAAACCTTTTCGAAACTAGCACCACGGGCTTTTCGCTCGAATGATTGGTTTTCTTGCACGCATTGATACTTGGGAATCATCACTTCATCTCTAAACATTAATTAAGCAATTCATGGCTATGCATGTTGCAATTAAAACATCCAGGAAATCAAATGCAATTTAAAAGCTTTGGGTACTTTAAGGTGTGCGGTTCGTATCTGCTGATCCTCGTGGGTCGCCACATTTCTCCAGTGTCATCCCATTTCCACTCCAAGGGCTGGTCGGCAGGTCCTTCGAACGGCAGGAACGGACCCATCTTTGTTTCTGCTCGTGGTCTGAAGAAACTGAAGTTGGTGTCAATTTCTTGTGCATCGTTAGGATCAAGGGTATCTGTCATTGTGGCTCAGCAATCAGCTAGATAATGAAGCACAACAGCAAATTCTGAATTATTACAGCACATCAACGCTCATGCATCCACTTCTTCTTCCACTGGCCTTACATATTACGTATACAATAGTCCCCATAAGAACAGTTATACTGTAAACTGTAATACTGACTTAAATATTTTGACGCGTGCTCTCAGAAGTTTATGTCAAATCCGAATTTGTAATTTTTAGCATAAGCATTTAGCATCATTCAGATTTCAGACTCGTACTGCAAATGGCAAGCCAAAGTTGTCGCGTGTGATGGCATTGTTTTCGGAAAACGCTATAAATACAATTAAAAGATACAACAGTATCTGTATTTTTTAGGCAGTTAATCACTATATAGACTATACCGCATCATCACCGCATGCAGCCAATCAAACCCATTTATAAATGTAAAATAAAATATATAGCTACCATGGGCTATTATACACTTTTATTACAGTTTTTAGCACTTGACTTACACATGGTTTAAATACTGCTATGATGAATGATGTTCATTGGAAGCAAACACAGTAATTATTATACTTTGCAACTTCATGGATTGCATAACTGGCCATGCCAAATAGTCCAACTCTCAACAGATAGCAGAGTAACATTTTGCTTCATACTGATTGTGAGTTCATAGTTCACTTATTGAGCCTTTCCTTCACTACACCTACTAAAATGTTCATAGCGTTACTACTCGTTTGTATCGGTCTGCTTATCATCCGGTATTATGTAAAGGAAGTTAAAATCCGGAGATACTCGCCGCCAGGTAAGCCGAGCGTACGCTATTTTCTCCTATGGATTTCCCTATGTTTTTGGTGGATGGTATATCTATTACATAACAATTTAACTAGGACCATGGCCTTTCCCATTACTTGGAAATACAATTCAGATTGCTGCAGCGTCTAGTGAAAGTCACCTGGCATTTAATGCACTGTCTCAAAAGTACGGCGATGTCTTTCGAGTAAAGTTAGGAGAATATGAACACGGTAGGTAGTGAGTGAGGTGGATTAGAAACCACAATTAATGATACTAGTATACTTTTTCGATTACTTCAGTCATTCTCACTTCGACCGAAGCCATAATGGATGTCTTCAATAAACACGAAACTGATGGAAGAGCTGCACTTGGAGCGCTAAGCATACGAAAGGGAAATTCCGAATTTGGTTTAGGTAAACTGATCAACTAAAAATCCGATCCAAAATCTACATGTAATAAACTTTGACCTACCGAAGGAATGGCCTGGTCAGAAGGCGACTTCTGGGCTAAAAAACGAGCCTGGACGCTTCGCAAGCTTCGTGAAAGTGGCTTCGGCAAGTCATCCCCATTAGAAAGCGGCACCAAGGAAGAAATCCAAACTTTGCTGGATGAGTGGGATTCGCAATTGGGAAATGGGAAATCACATCTCATTCTCGAAGTGTCGGGTTTGTTTATTCTTCCAGCGACAAAAATTCTTTGGAAAATGATGATAGGCAGGTTTAACAGTGAAGATGCAGCAATGATGAAAAAGTTTTTTAAACTGAACAAGGAATACATGATTTCAAACTATATAGCTACGCTGAACTTAATAGCTCCAACAATTTGCAAGCACTTTTTTCCGTCACTGACCGGGTACACCTCAGCGGAAAATCTGATAAGCGAAATGGGAGTACAATCAAAAGTAAAGTCCTACTGATTACGGAATATATAGTAAATGTACATGTAAATGAAAAAGTTTAATGTAACGACTTCGTACACACAGAAGTATCTAGTTGAGTTTTCAAAACTACCATCTGACTTTCAAGGGAAAAATAATTTGGTTCATGAGTACGCACGTCAAATGAAAAGATGGCCAAGAGACTTCTTTGGTAATTAAAATTGCAAGCTTAGCTCACATTAGAAAAAATTGAAGTATGAAAGTATCTTGAACCGTAATGAGACTGAATTTACTTATTTGGCAGAGGAAGACTTTACAATCTTATTCACAGACATGATGCAAGGAGGAAGTGACACCACCAGTAGTCTTCTTGAGTATCTAATGTTGTACATGATCCTTCACCCAGACGTCCAGGAGAAAGTTCTTCACGAAATAGAATCAGTGCTACCGAAGGGACAGGATGCAACTGTGGAAGACATGGACAGAATGCTCTATACTCAAGCGTCCATTCTGGAGGCTCAGCGACTTGGAAAAATTGTGCCTTTGATGGTTCCAAAACGAGTCACCAAAGACTTCACTTACAGAAACTACCTGTTCAAAACGGTAACATTCATTCATGCAATTGCAATTATACAGCTCGTGAAGTGTATCAGATGACACTTTTCTATTTTCAGAACACAATCATCCTAGGAGACCTCTTCTCAGCTTTCCACTGCAGAGAGTTCGAGCCTGACTCTTGGAACTTTGTTCCAGAACGGTATCTCCGAAGAAATACAGACGGCGGATGGGAATGGAATGGCTTGGAGAAGAAAGTAGTTTGCTTTGGATTTGGAAAGAGAATTTGTCCCGGTCAAAGGATGACTGAGATAACATCATTCATTATGTTCGTGGCTATTGTTCAGCGTTACAAACTCTCTGTTGTTCCAAATGAAGAAGCTCCAAAACGAACTCAAATTATTGGCTTTACAACAAACCCTTCTCCATTCCGTATGACAATCAGTCTACGAAAAACTTTATAAAACATGCGTTTTTAAAGATTATTGATAGGAAATACAAGTGTCCATCCCAAAAATTTACAACACTACTAAAGAGTTTGTATCGCGATTCGCGATTCACTAATTGTCATTAATCTATAAGGGCCACCACTGTCTGTGCTATTAATCATGCATTTACTTTGCAGAATAATTATTAATAACTAATACCTATCAACGTAAGCCAAACACATTTATGGTTACAAAATGCATTTAATAAAAAATATGAAATCATCCTCAGCCTTCAACACAAGTAACTTTCCACTGTATTGTAACCACATCCCTTCAATCTTTAGAGCATCCTGTTTCGTGAATAATTCATAATTACCTTTGTACAAGCTTTAGTTTTATTAATAAGCAAAGTTATGTAATAATACACGCATGCAGGAAACAAGCTCGGTTTTCCTTCTGCCGTCTACGTTGCCTATAAAAGTGAAGCAGACCATTCATGACATCGTGATAGTTTCCCACTGTTGGCTGTATCAATTTACTCGCTTTACAAATTCTTCAATTATTAAATCGGTGGACCCGGAAGTTAAATACTCAACAAAATGAAATATCTCTACTACTTTTGTGTGCTCTTTGTTTCAATGTTGGTTGAAATTCCAACGTCTCAAGGAGCTGCATCTGTTCAAACAGAGTAACTAGTATTTCGACTTGTACAATATTATATGTAAACTGCAACAAATCACTCGACATATATCAATGTTTCTGTAGAATCATTGGGGTCCAGAGTGAATTGAGGAAGGTCAAAACAGGAACGGATAACATACAAGTGGAACTGAAAAAGCTGAAGGACTCGGGAGCCTTGCTTCAAAATGAAATGAAACGAGTCCAATCTGAATTGAGGTCAATTAAGACTATTCTAACAGATTCGGATATCTTCAATAAAAATGTTATCAACGCTAACATTGAGTCAATCAAAGAGTTCCTGCGAGTCCCTCAATCTTCACTTTCACAGGGAAAAGCGGTATCGTCTCCAGTTGTTTCACAGGACAATCGAAGTAGTTCCACAAGACGAAACTAGTTCTGGATATGTCATACTTTCATACTATTCTGCCATTTCATGTAAAACACTCTCTCTGTGCTCTGTAATAAACATGATGATTCAATAATATTAATAGACAGGCCATATCTAATATATCTAATGCTATTATATGCTAATATAACCGTGAAAGATGAGTTATAATAATATCTAATGCTCTTGTCAACATCATATTCATACTCCTAGTTTCACTTATGCAAACAGCTTTCAGAGATTTTCTGTGCAACACGTAACAGACGGTCGACGATAAAGTGTGATAATTAAACTCAAACTCAGGTCATCTGATGGATCATCTTATTTATTGGTTGAAGAATACACTCAAATCTCTTTCAAAAGTTACAAAATCAGATTAAAGATTGTTAGGATGAGGGAAATTTGCAAGAAGTTTCTCCCAAACTTTCTTCTGCATAGGTAAGTGTTTGGCAAAAACAGGTTTCTTGTACTTTGACGATTCTGATTCTGAAACCAAAGAATACTTTACACTCAAGCACTACAAGCAGAAATACTTTAATGAGGATATACGCAATGTCCCAGTAATATTAGAAGCAGTTAAAATATCATGCACACCTCCCACATGCATTGTTGTTAGTAATTTTGAAACCATCCACATTCCCAAGCCTCTCATAACTCCTCACTCTTAATTTCATTTCGTTGGAATGGAATGACGTCCTCGTATAAAATAGGCGCATCAGGTGAACAAGGTCCTGCATTATCACCAAGCCTTTCCTGAATGGATTCCAAGGGTTCTTTATCTGAACAGTTGATGACTTTCAAACTGGTGTCCAAGCAAACTTCCACAGCTAACAAGTAGTAGCGATCACTATTATCGCTTCCCTGAAATAGTACAACTTTATTAGTAATTGATTCAATTCCTTTTAAAAAGCATGTAAAAGTGAGTGGGAACTTCAGCCAGATAAATCAATAGGATATACGCTTCAATTGTATTTCGTACTTTAGTTTTAAGACACTGTATGTAAGGAACAGCAGACTGACTTCCCAGAGATTTCCTAAAGGCATTCTGCAAGGTTGCAAGTGAATATCCCGAAGAATTTGGAGGTTGAGGAATTATGTTTCCTCCGGTTTTCAGAATACCATAACTAAATCAAGGAACATTAAGAAGCGATAAAATCTTATTCATGAAATAGGCACAACCCACAATTAACTCACATATCCAGTTTACTCCTCAGATCCAATCCTTGACTAAAATACTTGAGTTCATTGCCAAACGCGTCAAGTTCCTTGGCACACGACCCATGCTTTACCCACTCATGGGCCCAAAAGTTGTTAGCTTCTTTACTCACGTCAATTTCATACCAAAAATGTTGCAGATCCTCCATAATGGAATTTAACATGCCAATGTCAAAAGTCACTTTAGTACAAAAATTGGGTCCTGACGAACCCTTCTTGGTAGGCCTTCAAATATATCGCAATTAGCGTTGTTATTCAAAATATGTTTGCACAAGAATTTGCTTAGCTCACCAAATTCCATGAACCGACCAAATCGAAGGTTTATCCTCAAACCGGCAAGTCACTTGCCGTGAGCCAGATTTATCTTTAAACTGCTTACACGCTGCATGTCCCCACTCCTGCGTGAACTTTAATTCGTCGAATTGCAGTTCTCCAGCTTTGGATAATTGTAGAACGCTGCAGGTAAATTAATTAGGTGAAATTCGTCCGTATTATATTGCTTAATAATTTCACTTACCATAAAAATGCAACTACAGAATATAAAATACTGGACATTTTATAAACTTGTTGAACCGTTGAACATACAAACACGATGTACGCCCTGTGAGGAGGTTTTCAGGAATGATCAATTTTAAGTGTTTATAAGCTGTCCGACTCCAAAAGTAGAAATGAATAAAAACGCCTACTTATTTACTCATTTGGTAAGAACAGACTTTATTCAAAGTTCAAGCATACAAATATTTGAAATGACCCAAAGGAAAACTTGGAGGTGGATAGGATACTGACATTGCAAGCCAGCAGCTGGATAGAATTACCATATATGAACTGCAGTCTGCAGATGTGACTTGGAGGGTTTGAGTTTCATTGGATTACAGATAGAAATACGAGAGATTTTTTCCCTACCTGGAAGAATTCTCGTTGCATTCGCACTTCGCAGCATTGAACTTGAGACGAGTATTTACCCACCACAATATCATAAGTCTGCGACGCATGACATGGGATTTAAAGTTTATAGTATTCTCGTAATCGCTGTGTCTCCAATTAATAGCATGGAGTTTAATAGGCAAGGTATAAGGAATCACTTGGAACTTCAACCAAAAATTGGGCCTCCTACAGTTAATGTGATTAAAAAGGGTAAACCGTGCGCTATAAGAAGTTATCACCCCGTCACCCCGTCACCCCGCAGGGCCGACTCAAAAATTGAAAAAAACAGCGTTTAAT
>JAQGAB010000754.1:0-22253 GCA_034696565.1 Isotomurus graminis | reverse complement strand
ACTCCATGATTTTGGACGCTCACAGGAACCTGTGCCTCGAATTCATCTGTAATGTCTGTCTACAAGTATTTTCAGAATCTTATCTTTAGAGTCATGTCGATCAGAATGGATTATTGTGGATTTGACAAAACAACTTGACACACTACAACTTGTTACATTTAAATTATTGGCCTACCAGTGTGAGATACTCATGAAAACCCGAGTCAAGTTCTAGTTCATGTCCCTCTGATGAGTTTGGTCCCACATCCGTAACGTGGCCGTTATCGGAGCAATCCATTTTGAAAGAAGTTCTCGGAAGATTCCTCAGAATTTCATCAGCGTTCTTTCCTTCTGTTTGAATCGCATCGCACGCCTGGCTAAAAGCCTACAACTCATGAATTGGCGGTGTGATTTAAACCCAAACGATCCAAGCGTGTACTTTTGTCATATATTCGTTGCATCATGTTCCACTACGGGTCAAGTCACAATTACGTTTACAGCATTATTCACTCATCAACTCATCTGGCAAACTATCCTGATTGATATGCAAAAGTAAATGAACTGTGAACACTACTCGGAACTTTGTTCCTTTTAAAGTTCACCTAACTGTCGGAGACATGTGTGTGAACCTAATGTATCCATTAAACTGCATCACACAGCTTTTATTTTGAATGCACCTGAGCACGCAAAGTCTTAAGATTCATTCATCACCCCGTAAATTAAGACCGTTGAATTCTGTTGCAGAGTTTAAGAGTAGAAATGCTTCTTAGCAATTACACTGCAGAGAAATCGAGTTAAGGAATGTGTATCTGCTCTATAACTCAGGTAATTGGACACACGCAATATTAGACTTGCAAATCCCGTGAAGTATTTATGATTATGAAATGCACCTCGTATAATAACCAAATCTTGTGTGTACGAACTAGGTTCATTAATATTAATAAACTATTGTCTATCCGCACGCACGTAGCTCACGGTTCAACGATACATCAAGTTTAAGGACTTATTCTCTCTTGCTTAACTTCATTGTTAGACCGAAATTTAATGATGAGACGAACGTGGATAAATCATCGTACACAAAGCCACGCATAGTGCGGATAACAAATGAGCATGGGGTAACGTGAGATATCCCATGTTTCTAATAAAGTCTTGGAACAATTGGAATTGGAATATTGGGAACGTAAGGTCAGTAGAAATCGAGTGATTTACCCAGCCAAGAATTTTTATGTCTTCGTGGAACAAGAATTCATTGCATAAGTACGAAGAGTGTAGTTGCACTTCACGACAGTTTAAAGCCATCACTCACCTTGTAAAATTTAAGAGTCCCAGAGAGTTTGAGATCAATGCACAAAATGTACTTGCAAAATGCAAAGTTGTTTGTATCTCGACTACACTGGGGAAATTGATCTTCGCTCAATCATCTCCTAAAGAACAGCAGTTTCACACAAAATCACTATTGTTAAGGCTCACATCTCTCATTTCTTGCATTAAAATGCCAGATACTCGTGATAACCATTTAGCACACGAGTTCCCTCCAGTGATATTAAATCTCCGGTGGATTGTCCAACATCCTGGGTATTTCTTTCATTACAATGCGTTTAAATTACATACTACGAAAGCATTTTATGAGGAGAGAGTCACTTCCCACTCTGCCATCGAAATGAATCAAACCTTATATGAATTAATTCCCAAACTTATTATTTCGCCCTCAATCTCTTCTTACGACAGGATGACATTTAATGTGCAATCGTACAATACACTATCGTATAAAATGTTTACAGAGCACGCGTTACATCATTACTTAGCACATTAGACACATGAGATTCGAGGGATGTTGCGATTAAGTTTGTGACATCACATGGAAGTAGAGGTTTAACGGTTTTTGAATTCTGAGAGCAAAAGAGCGATGCCAGAGGAAAAGTCACAAACAGATTTCATGAGGTGTGTTGTTCTCAGCTTAAGCCATGTCATCATGACACCCTCAATACTTTCACTTGCCATTGCCACTTTAAGAAAGCAGCAGGACAGAAGGAAGTGAAATTGAAACTCCAGTGAGGTTTAGTGGAAACATCAAAGTCAAATAAATAATTCCAGGTTGTAAGGTCCGTGTACACTTGTGCACACGACCTAACTGTTCCAAGTATTGTGGAACTTGATGAGTTCCAAGTTGACGCATACATGACACCTGATTACACATCTCAGTTTCATTCCTCAACCATATTTGACTTCTGTTGGAATTGCCATCTCATTAGTTGCCTCATTATCAAGGGCATTCGCTTTCGACCTTTTGGAACCTTCTTGCATTTTCTAAGAATTCTAGAACTTAGAACTCATCTGGCCAATGAAGTAAACATCCCAAACTTCATTTGAATTTCATGGGCGACCTGAATCCAAGTTAACCTGGCATTAATAACAAGATATTTGAATAAAGAAGTAACTGGTAAGTTTTTCTGAACTTCCATGCTCACATGCTGGACGTTTCAGGAGCATCGGAGCATCACACAAATGCACACATGCCACGGAACGAAGGGGATATGAAATCTCAAGCTATACCAACGGGATTTGAGGTTGGCAGAGTGACTAACTGCAACACTGAGTAATTTATCGTTGTGTGAACTGTCTCAGGTTGCAAAGAAATCAAGTAAGAACCAACATGTACTGTGACAGCTTAAATGCAGTTGTTGTTGTTATGATCTCCACATCTTCTTCCCGGACTAACGAAGACAGATAGGACACAACGTGTGTCCCGAATTCTTTACTTCCTTTTCCTTCTGTGTCACTTAAATCTCTGCATCTCTCACTCCCCAGCAACATAGCTACTTACCCCCCAACATCTCACAAACTAACTCCGAGCAAAATAATACACACATCCACTTTCACTTACTTGTTGAACGCATTTCCATCTGTCATAAGACATTTAAGGGAAGCTGGAGTTGCATCCTTGGAATACATTTGGGGTTTTATTAGGAACTTGTTTTTCCCGATGGAAACATTTTACTCGGATATCTTAATATGCAGATCCTGCCGTATCTTAAACAGGGTCAGATTAGAATTCTCAAACACCCGAGACTTATTCAGAGCATATGGAATGAATTGATGAAGTCTGCCTGCCTTTCATCCAAACAACTTCATCTCTGTCAAAGATACTCTGCGTCAGTATCTCCCACTTTCACTCTCTTCAGACAAAACTTCCTCTTGATTCTTTTAGACAACTTCAGCTGATGATTCCACACACTGGTGTATTATGACCGAGGTAATGAAGGAAGTCACTCGTATAATCATTCTTCATCTACACATCATCATCTGTTATGAATAATATAGTAACCTACATACTGGTATGAAGACTCAACAGGAACAGTTTGGGTGTGAGAGTGATCCTCAAAATACACATACACATGGTTTATTGGTCTGACACAGAATTAGTTAGTGAGCTTTCAGCGAAAGATTAAATCAACCAGGCGTCAAGTTGATTTCACTTTAGGCTAAACTCTTCACCTTTTATTAGACGGATGAACGCTCGAAATATATTGCTTTGATACTTCCATCTCTCCGTCTGGACTTTTTACTCTCACGCTATCATCCATATGCCTAATTATTACTTCACTCAACTCTCGGATAAACTAAGAAAACTTCCACCAAACTTTTCCATCAAAAGAATAGTAAAGTGGGAGAAGTTGTTGTACCAAAAATTACTAGTGAAGGGTTGCGAGAATGGCAACTTGCAACCAACTTTCCCAAGTGTTACACAATGTAATGTAAAATACGCGATGATTATTTCTGAACTCGTTATTTTCCAAGTTGTTTGTGCAGTGGTGTGTATCATTACTCAAACGAATGTTTCACCTGCGTGATCAAAAACAAATTCTTCTAAGCCACTCACTCGCTTTAAATCCCAACCTCTTGTTGTGATTACTGAGTGCAGGTGGATTTAAATTGCAAGATTTTGAGTGAATTCTCTTTGCATTTTAAACTCACAATTCAGAGGTTGGTTGCAACTTGTGAGTTTTTGCAGAGCATATAAAGTCGTTTCCAGAAACGGAAAGCAATTCTGAGAGTGTAAAAGTCTCGGAGAGTCCAATTTGAAGTCAAATAAAACGGAATAAAGTGAAATAAAAATGAGTTTTATGAGCCATAAACCCACAGAGGAGATAAAAACCTTCACATGTGTGATCTCTGTAAGTCAACGAGCTAACAAGATGTCAAAACAAGGACAGTGTTATTTATGTCCAGTGCACCACGAGCCTTCCTTCCGAAGGTATTTGGCATTTGGTATTAAACTACTAAACTACAAACCCTATTGAAGATTAACTACTCGCACCCTTTTCATTTAACCCCACCTTCTACCTCCGCCTTCCACACACGTTAATCATATTAACTTCCCACGTTTCAATACATAAATTAACATTTATTAAGAATTGTTTACGACATCCTTTGGAAGTTACGACTTAGGAGAGCGAGCAGTCGAGGTTTCCTACGTTTGAATAGTTAGAATCTCAGTTGACAGGCGAACTTTCTCTAATTCATTTTAATTCAGTCCAAACAACAAACACCATCTTCATTAACACTAGCTTCTCTAGCACACTAATTAATTCCTCCGCTGGCTGTTTCTTTCAGCCACTTAATGTAATTTTCACCAATGTATTAGCACCTAATTAAGCCAAAGCGTAACTAACACCGTTCTGAATCTCATCCATCCTGTGATCAAGCAACGAGGCTATGGTACGAAGCACTACAAATAACAGATGAATTTTCCAATTGAATCGACTGAATATTTCCTCCCCATTTCCTCCGTTAATAATACGCATACACAGATTTAGTGGACACTTACATGCATGCATACTTTCTGTGTATATTCATCCACCTGGAGTATCTTGAAAGTCACAAGTTCCAGGAACTAGAAAGGCCAGGTTAAACGTGTGCACCCGCACGACTAAAGCGTGTCATCCAACTTCCAAAGCAAAATACGGCCATTAGTTATTAGTAATCTGCACTTGAACTACTTAAACTCCCTAAGGTTTAGCAGTGAGATATATTCTTGTGTCTCTCATCTCATTAATTCACTCGCAACATGACACACATTTTCGTCATTCAATGCAAATTCCAGTGAGCCATATTCGAGGCAAAGAGTGAACACCTGGCTGCAGCTCATTCTGGTACAACGGAGTGAGTTCAAGTTGTACAGTTCGTAGGTATGTTTCACCCTGTGGGAAGCATAGTGGATTTCGGGCAGAAGGAAGTGAGCATGGGAAGAAAGGGTTGAAGAATGAGTTTCTCGAGAGATGAAAACCCGAAGGAAGATTCCCACAGCCAGTCTTTTGCAGTCGATCGCTAGTTGAAGACACTCTGAAGATGTTGCGTGTGTGCTCACAACTCTTTACTTCCAAGTTCACTACTCTTCTTAACGTAGACTAAACTCTCATAAAAATTCTCTAAAGCAAAAGTTTCTTCATAAAACTATCAAGAGTGGATCGAGTAATCTGTTTTATATTTAAGCTTCTCTCTGTATATCTCTTTGTGCTGAATACCAAAGAATTACATCTTTTTTGTTGTTTCAATATATTCTGCCTCTGCTCTCATCCGTAAAGAACACATAAAGTTTTTATGTAGGATGGAATGACAAGATTACTTCAGTTTTGAATTCTATTCCTCCTCCACACAATGGACAAGACTTGTATGAAGAAAGTGCATAAAAACTTTAATAGGACTCAAGGACCATTTTATCCTTTTTAAACAGATCGAACATAGTTTGTATCATGTTCTGTTAAATCTTGACCCACCCTTAATAAAGTGTACCTTACAAACTTTGTACCTAACTCATCTCTCTTTCTCAAGTACCTGTCACTATAAACTAATAACTAGTTGTTCCTGAAGGGAAGGTCAAAGTGTTAAGGTGAATCACACAAGTAGATAGTGTCATTCCTAATAAAATTTAAATTGAACGTGAATTGAGTAACAAAGTGAATCGGGGTGCAGCATCAATCCAAACGGAGAGAACAAAAGTCTTTGAGGAGTTCCACAGGAATTCCAAGCATTCCGGTTGTTTTCCGAGAAAAGCCACTTAAGGACAAATTGAGTGAAAGATTTGGGAGCTTAGCGTTGGCTAATGTGAAGAGCTGTTGGGTTTGTACACAGCCACATGAATCCACCTTCACTCAAAGTTAAATCAACAATAATTATAGCCACGCCATACTGTCAACTGTGTAATCTCGTCCTTATGCAAACCAATTAATCACATCTCTCTCATTAGTGGTCACCCTCAGTCAAGGTGAAACAACTCTGCCACAGGTAAAATCAACTCTGCACCGCATTTCTCTACATAAACGCTCGAAACTCATTAAATCCCCCGATTTGTTGAGTGTTCAACACTTGACGGTATTTTAGCTGGGAAGTGTCAATAATTACGTGACAGGCGTGTCGCAAGTAAAAGCAAACTGTGAGCCAAGAAAACTTTCCATTAAGTTTCTTATAGGCCAACATTTGCTAGACTTTCAGACATTCTCAGTCTGGCTTTTGTTATGAGTGAAACTTTGCTCTTGCCCACTCTCAAGTCCGTGTGTATTTATTGTTGCAGGACAATTGGGATTAAACGTAGCGAGACATATTCTGTTTGTGGAGGTTAACAAATATTGTGGAAGACTACTCATCCCTGGAGAGGAAATAGGAGACAGAAGGACAAGTAAGATATCCCTCGAAGGAAAGTGTGTCACTAAATCACACACACACACACCTTGATTGCTTCGTCTCCTGTGTTTATTCGTCCAGAGGGTGTAACTCAAACTGTAAAAATAATACAGTGTACAAATAAAACTCCAGACTCCAGGTAGCTTGACACTTGAGCTCAGACTTCATTCAGCTCGGTGCACCCGAAAGGAACACTGACAAGGGCAACTGCAAGTCATTACAAAGTCAGCACGGCGAAGGGAATCATCATCAACCTTCTTAAGCAGGTTTAAGCAGTGTCACTTTGCCCCATATAACCACACAACCTACATCAACTCTCTCCACACCAACAGAGTGTAATAAATAAGCCCTTAATACACCCAACAATACGAGAATTAGACAGTCTGTAATACACCAAGAATATTTATTGCGTGGAAATATAACTTTTTATCCTTTGAAGGAGTCCCTGAGTATATCTACAGTCATCCATAATAACCAACCACTTAATGTTCCACGTATATGGAAAGTTATTCTCGAATGAAATACGAAGACAAGAAACTTATTGAAGTTTATTTTTCCTCGAAACTCTCTGCCAAAGATTGTGTAGACCAATTTTCTAGCAAATTTAGACTTAATGCGACTCTCCTCCAACCTCTTTCTCGCATCTCCTCTGTGTAATCTCATTGAGTTCCAATCTTCCAATCTTCCTTGTGATTTGTTATTCGGTACAGCGAATTGGAAATAGATACTAAGGAACATTCATCCACACATAGGCTGAAGTGAAGAACCAGATTCTAAGGCGTGTGTGTACATTTGTGTGTTTTATAGATCTATAAGAATCTTCTAGGAAAGAGTATAACGGGACAAGCAAAGGGTAAATCAAAGCCATTCATCAAAGAGTAAACTGACCAGGAGGAAGGAGCACAAAGTTGAGTCATAGCCAAGAAAATTGTATTTTCAGTTCAGATTTCATTCAACCCAGCCCCCACTACCAGAAGAAATATTTTTACAGACTGTTACTCTCTTTCCTTACTCAACTTACTACTTAATCCACCTACTTTCCACCGGAGAATAAATAAACTCTCAATAATCTGACGTCTCGTGTGACTCGAATATGCCAAACATTCTGTGAGAACTGAACAAACACACGACCTACTGAAATCATTCCTGTGAACCTTTCTATAGCCAAATCTCAGAATGGAGAGGGAATTCTCTGGAGAAAGCAGTTTCATTGGGAGTCCTCCGAATATCCAGAATAAAGGCGGAAATGGTGGTGGTGGTGGAGTCCACGGATTCCCTGAAAAACACAGCAATTCCTCTGGAGAAATCCTGTTGACCACGTTGCTCGACTTGTGTAACGAATACGAAGACGACTGTGACAACTCCACGGGCAACTCAACCACAGTTGGCCATGGGGCGAATGGGACATCCGCGGAGGGACTCAACATCTTCGTATATTACGAGGTGACACGCTGTTTTCTCACACTTTCTATCTTACAGCTCACCCACACCATCGACTTTAAAGTCCCATGAGACAGTGAAAGGATCTCTTGTCTATAGATATACACGGATATGTTTCTATTGCAGTGAAATCCCAACTTTCCCCACTCAAAATGCGTTTTGCGTCATAAACCCTTTTTGTTTGCTCCACGAGACTTTCACTCAAGGGATATTATGTCTCTAGGTTATGTTTCATATAAAACTGAAACGACTTACACAACTCAACATGACCTCAGCTTTCACTCGTGACTTTTATTTATTTCCTCAGTCAACAGAATTTCGTCATTTTTAGCCATAAATATTTACCCAAGAATGATAATCTTGTCGTACACGGCTTATATACTGTTTATCCACCACATGAAACTGGTAGGAAGTCTCTGGGATCTCTAACCAAAGAGGCTTTTCTTTTATGTTTCAATTTCATCAAACTCACCACCATAGACTTCCTGGGTCTTATTATCTAACGCAACCTGTGAAACGCATTCAGTCAACAGTCAGTAGGTTATTAAAGACCTGGACAGATTTCTCTTTCATGTCTTGTGGTGACGTACTTGAAGGTTCTACACCCCCTACAGATAATTTCCCATATAGTATAACGCACTCAGAAAATAACTTTTAATTGGGATCCGTTACCAATGATGGCTTGTAGTAGAAGATGTTCTCGTACCTCAAGTCGGATGGAAGAGCGTGGTCGGTCACATTTTCTCACGAGTATCCGTTTACATCTGACGCAAAGAGGGAGAAAGTTGGACTCAATGAAGCAATTACAAGGCAAAAGTTGAGTAAGACCATCTTTCTCAGACTAACAACAAGGACAGAGTAGTGACACTGAATTCGCCCACTTCAAAGTAACTAAGCTAAAAGGCCTTTTACTTCATTAATACTGAGAGACCTATTTATTCCACTGACTACTCTTCCAGGTCTAAGAATAACCTGCGTTCTCGCCTGATTAGGTAGTGTTTTCAATTAAACGGCTCTTCTTTCAATACGTGAAATCAAAGTCATACTTCCCATCAGTTCAATTAAATACCGTGGAGTGTTTTAGACCGTTCTCTGTTTCAATTTGAGCCGAGTTCTTTAGTTGAACTACGTGGGACTATAGAACAATAGAGAAGATAAATGGATAGGAAGTTGCGAGAATGAGAGACGTAGCCAAATAAATCCGTAATCAGGTTCTTATTGAGACGATCAGTCAGAGGAAAAACAATCGGGAGAGATAAACTACACACGAACTCTCATTGAGTTCGAAGATCTGAGGAGAGCAATTCATCTCTCATCTCACCCGAATAAGCTCCTTCTTCCTTATTTCTTCCTTCACTCACATTCGTTTACATTATTACAGAGAACTCTTCCAGCTTTCTCCAGTGTTTTAATGACCCAACTCATTCCTCGTACACAAACATCCCGTCCTTCTGCTACATTATTCCCAATAAACATTTCCTTTACTCCTTCTTCCCTAAATGGCTCTCTTTATCAAACTACTTCCTTTTCATCCTCTTTCCTTAAAAGCTACACACGATACACATAGAAATAGAAGTAAACAGACGTAGTCACAAGGGATACAACAACTCATACAGTATAGACTTAACAAGCATCGGAAAATAAACGAGTCCTATGGAATTCATCTCGTTCTTCAGTCTCATTAGTCTTTCTATGCGTACAGAATATTTTAGAATGAAAAGTCACCATAAAACACTTGATAAGGGCCTAACGATATCTCTCTGTGTAAATCTTTCGATGTAAAATGCAAATCTGAACCGCTTAGATGTGGGCTCGTAACATTTGGGCTCGGGATTTTGTTATTATTTACAAGCAAATGCAATCCGCGACTTATTTTGTGTTCCATTCCATCTGCCAAAACTCATCCTTCTTTAACCAACCCACACTCATCTTCCGGATAAAACTTTATGGAAATTAGTTTCTTCCATCTGGCCCAAGTCCTCCTGACTTCTTGTGATTTACGTTTGTTTTGGAACTTTTTGTTATGTTCATCCCGCAATGGTAGCAACCTAGGATCTTGTCTCCTCGTTAGATTTCTACGCGATATAAAGCTTCTCGGATTTCGAAACTACTGGAGTTCATATAGATTATATCACTCACCCTTTTCACATTAGCTTCGTCTCCTTAATTAGCCTGCAAAATTGCAAAGTGGCTCATATTACTCAACTCTTCTTTCATTAAGCGTTCATTATGCTTCCTAATTTGATTGAAATATGAGCAGGCACATTGGCTCTTATTTACACATCTTTCTAAGTTCATTCATTTTTCAAAGAATCGCGTCATCATCAGAGTTAATAATCCACTCTCCCTGAGAGGATATTTCAAGCCCGTCAAAGTTTGTTCAATTTTTCATGCGAACGATGAATTATCTTTAAAAAATTCAGCATTCTGAGCAGTGGAATGTCTTAATGTAGCTGAGGGGAGGTGGGCCAAACTACAAACTGCTCAACTGTTCACGTAACGCGAACCGTCAACCAGTATAATGTTACTTATTGCCTGCTCAGCTCCCTTCTTACGAATTCCTCTCACAAATCTTGTAGACACGAGCTTCATTGCATTCTACATTTGTAGGGACTGTTTCGAGTAAAGAACGACGATGGATTATGCGGTTGATATCCACTCTCTCCGTCTTGTCTACATCATTTCTTAAATAATAATGGAACGCATCTCTCTCCCTAGTCGTATAGTCGTGATTTGCGGTAAAAATACAACTTCCCCTGCACTCTCCTTGTACTCTTTGATTTATCATGTTAGCCAACCTCATAAATGAAGTACTAGAGACGCAGTGTTGTGTCTGTATGAGCCTTAAAAATTTTAATAAATAAATTCTTGGGGATATTTGATCACCATAACTTTTGGAGTGATGCAGTAGAGGCGAGTGAAGTGAACGAATGTAGTTTGAACTTTGAAGGTTACGTTAGAAGTTGTTTTAGAGTCGCTGTACGTGAAACACTATCAGTTTGTTGATTGTTGTATTCGAGCAGGGAGAACATCCTTTTGATAATGAATGAGTTAAAATGAGTGAAAGAATAGAGAGAGACACTCTCGATTACTCTTTTTGGGCCTTTTGAGGTTCAGTGTCAGGTCAGTTGATGAAGTGACATGTCTCTGAGACCCATTAGCATGTGAAAGAAAGGATCAAAGACATTTTCTTGTGCGGAGTGCCTTCACTAAATTTCATTACGAAGGACGTGATGTAGAAAGCAGTTTGGCTCCGGAGAGACACTGGGAGAGTTTATGATTGTGCCATAACACACTCAACTTAAGACGTGTAACGCCTTTCTCGCGTAATCCCAGCTTAAGTGGTGTTGGAAGGAAAGGTTATTATTCCACGAAGGAATGGAAATCCACGGCTTTTTCTTCTTAAAACACTCGAGAGTCTTTTATCAAACTCCTCCAATACATTGTAGAATCTCCACAATTATCCTATTAACCATCGCACATTTATTCAATAAAGTCTTCCTCCATAAAAACTGGATTACTCCAACAAGACAGCCAGTCCTCCGGGGTTCAATGTAGCAATTACTCACCCCAACTTTCCCTACGGGGATCCTTTACACAATGAAAGATCCATTATTATCTCTTCGCATGCAATAAACCCATATTAAAAATCATTTTACAATCCGATGCACCAAAGTCTAGTTAAAGAGAGTTCCTTTCCACACTGCAAAAAGTGATGATAGCCCGGCTTCTCTCTCTCTGCAGCTTTTTATAAATAATCAATCCCAGTTCAAAGATCATCTGCTACGGTTCACAACTCCAACAAGAGTGAAACCAGTAGTTGATATCTTCATATTTGCATCCCAACTGTGTTATTATTAAGCACATACATCTCCATTTTTACTGGCTCCAGTGTACAAACTTAATTATATCTTACGAGATTGTAAATTACCAAGTTGAATTATATTGAGTGGTAGATGCACTTTTGGGAAATTATTGACTCCACATGACGCAGCTGGGATGACTGTAATCAAAAGGCAATGTGATTTCAGTTGAGACGAAATGTGAGGGTCGTCCCACATAATGAGAATACAAATTGCATATGGATGGGATTTCGACAGATTAAATTAGAATGTTGTGATGGGTTATTTAAGTAAAACGTCTGGTGCTTGTGAAGTACCACAGGTTGGGGATTCTTGGAATGTGGAATGAGGACAGTCTTGTAACTGCAGAGGTTGTGGAAGAACGCGTATCCATATGGTTTTTTGCATTTGTGTAATTTGATAGGAAAGAAAGGATGCTATGAGGTCCTGGGGTCCCAGGGTGAGTTGTGGAGCCTAGTAGGGTCGTTTTGCACAATCCTGGACTCGAAAAATCTTGTTTCTCCTTGGAAAAGTCAACTTGTTGTGGCAAATCATCTTTCGTAATAAAATTGGATTCCTTTGACATGTAAAATCCGTATTGTTCGAATGACTGGGAGACGTACATATCTCTTGGGAAGTAATGAACCTCCTCCGACGGTATGTCCCATCCGAATCCGACTCATCAGCAAGACTCTCTCAGAAAGACTTGAGCCAAATGGCATATTTCAACTTATTCAGCCTCAAAGCTCCACCGAGGAATGTTTGTGGAATGAGATGTCTCGGCTTACTCTTATTAGTCTCCGTTTTTTGTCACTCAAGTGAGAGAACACAATGGTCTCTGATAAAAAATAAGAAGGAAGCTTACATATATACACTCTGCGTCTGACAATGTGACGGTCACAAACCTCATAACTTTTGGTTTTATTCAGTCAAACTCCAGAGTCTCTCTCTTCTCCCTTTAAGTCCGTCTGTTTCTTAATAATCCCTTGCTTTGTGCTTCTCCATTTTTAATTGTAATTTAAATTTTTCAATTAAGCTTCCGCATAAACATTTCAAAGGAGAGTTTGTATAGTAAGCTCCTTCGCAGTAAATACAGACTATGTGGATTAAAGGTTTCTGTACAAACTTACGTGACCTTTCACTTTGCTTTTATTGCATTAAAAATCCAGAAACAATTGCAGCCAGTCAGACAAATAACATGGAAGCCAATTAGAGCGAGTTTTCAACTTGCACACGGAGTAGATGGGAATGATGTGATTGTTGAAAGGAGTAATGATGATGCGAAGAAGCACCTGACATGTCATCACCTCCATAAAAATCCATGACATGCAACCACACTTTGCCCTCTGCCCTCCACTAATCCCGAGAGCTAAATCATATCCCCGTATCCCCACACTTTCATCCTTTTTAATGACGAGTCTCTCTAACTTCAAAGATTGAGCAATCAGGTGTATATAACTTGAGTTCCCGAGGACAGAGGAGCAAATTATTACTATGAGTCACTGCAGGGCAAAGCATGTGGGCAATAAAGACACATCAACTTCTCAATTTCCAGTCATCTCCACCCCTCCTTCCCTCGGGCATTGCATTGATAACATAAAATATTGAACACAAATATCGCAATATTGCAAATATTGACTCACTCCGTATTCCATATAACCACAGAGTTTGTTGCTTGCACAATTCATAAACGGTACAACTGCTTTTGCTCCCAGCATTGCAAATAGTTATGTGCATTCATATCTACTCCCTCCGCTAAAACATTTCCCTGGACGAACATAAAACTTTTAGAGGGACCGGTTTTGGCACCTTAATTAACTTTAGATTAACTGATTACACTATTAAATTAAGTTCGAAGCCAAACACAATTATTTTATTACCTTGTTGAGGAATCAGATATCTTTTTACGACCAATCTTTCCACCTTATTTGACGAGAACTGTGAATTTTTTCCCATCATTTAAATTAACACGTTACATATTTGACGTCGGTGAGTTGAGTGCAACAAAGAATTTTCTCCCATGCAAAAATGCGATTGTTATCATCGCAGCGTAAATCTCAATCGGGTGGCAGGATCAAATGAACTTTTTTAAAGAAAACGCATAAAAAGATTCCTCACAAGACTTTCACGAGAAAAAAGGCTCTTTGTACTCTCTTCTGGTAGTTGTGATACGCATCTCTGAGGAAAAACACGAAATCCTCATTTGTAAATTCAAATTCAGCTTTTGTTTTTTGACAAAAACATGTTTAATTTCCTCAATGACAAAATCTTGTCCTGCTGGTCTTGTGACAAGTGAAGTCGGTCTGAGGATGACATATGAGACTTCTTGAGAGAGAGAGACTAATGGACTGAAGGGGGACACGAGAGATGCGACTAATGATAAGAGAGACACACACACAGATTCAAATATAAATGGTGTCCTTCTTTTGTTCTTAAAGTGACCACTTAGCCACTCTACAAATGCTAATCTTTCCTTATACTATACAGAATGTGACTTTTTCGTAATAATAGTGAACCTCTGCGGAAATACAACTCCTTGGCAGACATGCTTCTCAATAAATCGTGGAAAGTTAATTCAACAAGAAATATTCATGAAAGCCAGTGATTCGTACATGTTAGGTGTGGATAGGGAACATTATTTATACCCACTCGTGTCAGAATTCTTTCACAATGTTGTAACTCACTCCGAGAGACACAAAAAATAAAGTCTCGTTTCATCTTCAACGGACTATAAGCGAGTCTGCAGCTTAAGTTATGACGAGTGAAGAAAAATAATTTAGTGAGGTGCATTTTCATCCGCTGAATAATTCACTCCATCGTTAACAGAGAAGTCATTTATTTAAAATAAAATTACACCACCTCTCGTATGACTCCTTAAATGGCTGACACTATGGAATATTTCATTTTACTTGGCGTGGCGAATTACCATCGTTATTATGAATGGAAAGGACAATCAGATTCACTTAAGGAACAAATGCCACCTTCTTTGCCAAAGGTGTTCTCACACTACCTGCCATTCAACCTTATATTGTCCTGTGTTAGCATAAAAGGAGCCAAGGCTTCTCAGGAGTCATTTGATGCCAATAATCCTTCTCTGTAGAATTAAAGGCTGAGCAATTTTTTGTATTTTATTCCCTTTGTATTTTTAACTGTTTGTAATCGTGTAAAAGTAAAATAAGCTTAGCGAAGAAGGCTGAAGGAAACTCGTAGAAGAATGGTACTCGTTGTCGTTAGTCGTTAGTTTAATGAAATAAAGGAAACACATCTGCAGAAATAATTGAATACACACTGTTCAGTCATCAAAGCAAGTTTCATTCATCTAAAGAAACAATTTACACATTCACCATTTGTCGCAGAATTACTATCTCTCGGTTGTGTGAAGTTAATGATCGTTAAACAGAGTGTGTGTGTGTCTTTTGCAACGTTCTCAATAGAAAGAAAAGCAAAAGGCAGAAAAGGGACTAGAAATCGCAACGCTTTCACTCTGTAATCTTCCGTAATTAAATCAAAACGGAGGGAGTTAATGAGGCGGAAATGGCCACCCTGAATTCCAATTAAAATATCATTACGTGTTAAATCATTCATAGGCACGGCCACCAGCAGCATCCGCTCTTTCTCTTTCCTCACAAAAGTTTCCCATGAGAAATGGCAAATAATTTGGCGACTGAATTATCAGAACTTCTAATACAGCTAATGAATAAATAGAGCCCTGTGGCTTCTTTTCTGGCCCAAAGTTTATTTATTTATTTCAGCCGAAACTCTAAATTCCCCTAATGAGATGGAATCAAAGCAATGCAAAGAATTTATGTTTCTGTCACATCCCAAAAAGTCTTTTGAAATGTTCGTTCCCCATGCAATAAAATATTTCAATGTGTATTGGTTCCCTTTCTTTTCAAGTAGTTCTTTAATTTTCTTTTGAAACAGGAAACCGTCACCTGCATAGTACAGGATTTTATTCTTGCATAGCATTCATTGCATTAGTGATTTAATAATCAGTATGAAAGGATTTTACAAATGGATGAAGTTCTATAGAATGTCAAGAGTGAAGGTATAAATAAACAGAGCGAGAGAATGCAGATCTTGTTAAGTTGCCCCAAAAATCTTCTTTGTGTAAGGAAAACTGTGTTTCACACTGACACGTAATCTTACGGGAATAAAGGAGAGAGAGACAAGAAAGTAAGAACAAATGGAAGGCTATTCTTTTGTAGAAGCCAATTTAAGTCTTCTGAACAAATTTAATAGGGAAAACAGACATAAAACTGCATTCGGTATTTGAGAGAGAAGGAGCTGATAGAGTGTAAATTGTAAAAGAGGTAGTGGAGAAGGAAGGACGTGACTGAATCAAACTGCATGAGTGCGTCAAACACATTTTTCCACTCGATTTGACCTGCTGAACGAAGAAGTTTATTAGTTTTCGAATCACTTTGGCAAAACTTCATTTCTTGGAGCAATTTTCTTCCATTGTCTCAGGAGAAGAAGGAAAGGGGAGGAAGGGCCTTGAGGAGTGGGAAAGTGGAGCTCATTCCGCCAAATATTTTCCACAAGGCAATTAGGGCGTGGGTAGCAACTATCCGCCTTAAAGTGACACCCATGAACATTGTTAACTTTTGAAAGACCATTCAACAAGAATAAATCACCAGTCAGTTGGGGAACCATTAGCCGGGTGTTTAAGGAGTTGACATGAAATATGGACACAACTTATCAACCTCCCTTTCCCGTCATTTCACCCGATAATTTGTACACCTAATCACATCTCCGAATTGACAAGTGGCTTGTGTGACGACAAGACCACAACTCATACCTTCAGTTGTCTCCTAACTGGACATCAAACAAACATCTCGACATGTAATCACAATGTCATTCGCCTAATTGCCTACCTTCTTCTGTATAAGATCTTTGCTCATGAATTTCAATTTTCTTAATGGCCTTTCTTCCCTACGTCAATCCAGTGACGCTCATCATTCCTCTATAAAATTGTGATCTCTCACGTCACAAAATCACAAATGCACAAACTGCATCACCTTGTTTCCCCGAGGAGATGAAAAAGTAATGAGATCCCATCCCAGTTCCCTTCTTCATCTCATTCAAGGGGACTGTGTCGTCCTTTGTAAAGAAATAAATGTATTTTCGTTTCACAATTCCACTCCTGTAATGCTGTCATCCATCATCATCATCTCTCATATCTTTGGTGGACTGTGTATATCTCTCTGGTGGGGAAGTAGGTGAAAGTTTGTCTGCGTGTCACTTGGTCCACAAAGCTGGACGGGAAAGAAATCTCAACACCCATCAGGGAGAAATTATGACGATGCTCTACACAATTCGAAATGTCCATTTACTCCTCACAAACTCCCATTACAGCTCCCATGATGATCAACTTGATTGCAAATAATTTTCGTTGGTTTTATTTCCTTCTAAAATATAAAAATGCCTTCAGTTGTATTTCATTCGTTGAAAAGATTGCTCGTTTGGTTTCCTAGTTTTTGCTTTGGTTGTTCAGATGAAATCTCGGGAGCGTTAAGGAATGAAAAACATTTGAGAGAGAAGAATGTGCCATTCCACAGAGTTTTTCGTGCCTTACAAAAGTCATTTCGGAGTTATACGATGGCAGTTAGGATTTCGAGATAGGTTGATTGGACACAAAACCTGAAGAGACTTTCTCTTTCCCGGAAGTCTATTTACACGAGATTTTACTTTTGATAGTGTACCTACATGTCCTCCCCACTCTTGTCCGTTTTTTCCTAAAGTGCAATCAATACGCTAAGCCAGATTACCTCACTGCTTGTATGTGTTATCTCAGCAAAGAGACCTGCGGAAACAGGGTTACGTTTGGTATAAACCCCTGGATGGGATAAAGTGGGAAAAATGGTTTTGGACAGTGGTCAAAAATAGGTTTTACGGGAAAAACGTAACCTATAGGGTTACGTAGTGGTAAAAACCATTTCCCAGGACAGTGGGAAAAAGTGGTTTTAGACAGTGGGAAAAAATAGATTTTGCGGGAAAAACGTAACCCTGTGCGGAAAGTCCATTTTCCTTCTGCATCGTCCCTCACTTACTTTCCTAATGGGCTATTCCGATGAACTCACTTCGTACCAGATTCTGATCTTAATTTCCATTCATATTTTTCCTTGTACCTTCTCCCCCAACAGTGTAGGAGTAAGCTTCTTCAGAAAAAAACTCGCATTAAGGACACTCTGAGCCTCTCATGCAAAATCAGGAAACTGAGATAAGAATCTCCAACCACACAAGTAATTTAGAGTTTAGATTGGGTAGTCGGAAATTTGTAGCAAAAGAAATTTAATTTGTTCTGATTTGCATGCATAATTGCACCAAAAAAGTGTGTTGCGCTTTACTTTAGGGTTTTGGAAGAAACCGAGTGAGTAACTTTCTCCTTAAATTATATGTATGGGTCCCTGTGAAAGGCTGAAGGGAAACATGTGGACTTCTTTGGAGAGTTCCTTGAAGAGATAACAAAGGGAATGGCTGGACTATAAAATTAAAGTGGTCGATTTCTTCACATGACCAGATGAAGAGTGTGATGACTAAGTCGTTTGTGAATTTGTCTTCCCCTACACGAACATTAAGGTGGTTTCCTCCAGCACTTCTTTTTCGTGTGATGGTTCATCAGAACAACTCAATCGGATCTCGTTAACCAGAGTTTATCCCCATTATCGTTATCCTGTCATCTCCCGGATTCCTCAGCTACCCGCAGGCTTCTAAATCAACTTTATTTTGTCTCATGCAAATTCATGTGTACGTCTTCAAGGGAAACTGCATCTTGAAAAGTTTATTAACTTCTCAGAATGTAGTGAGTTTCATTTTGTCTTTATGAAACTTCTGTAGTACTCCACTACTCTTTATATACAAGGTAAGGCTAAGGACGACTATAAGAAGCTTTCTTCCCACACGTGTGTTTCTCATCAATAATTTCCGTAAAAGTTAGTTGTTAGTAGACTCTCGCATGTCCGGAGATGAAGAAACCATAATGCATCCGAATGGGAAAATCTTGTTTTCCTCCTTCGTATTCATCTGTTGAGAAAGCTAAAAAGAGTTTCGGAGAGTAATTCTGAAGAATAGAGAGACTACGAATGACTCGAACTTTGGTCCAAAGTGGTTTGTTCTTCTGCACTTTCCTCCACTTGACTTAAGTCCTCTTCCACAAAGTCTTTTTCTCCTCACTCTACTTAATGTTGTGCCAAATTCAGGTCAGAATATCCTCCACCATGCGTGATTGATCTTGCAGTCCCACTTTACGTGGACACGGAATTATACAACTCGCTCCGCACCATTTCTTCCTTCCTTCTTTCCCCCTGGCTTCTCAGAAATTCATAAATTTCTCCGAGCTACAAACTTCTTTTCTCCCACTTTCATAAAAAAGGCTGAGAGCTTATTGTTCTCTCACTCTATTCAATTGAGGATCAAATTGATCAACAGATTCGTTCTAATCGAGTTCTACGCACACATACGATGAGAAATTCGATATCCTTGTAGGCACACGAGGGAAACAACGCCTGTGTGCAGACAACATAGTCTTTCCTTTCATCTCGCTTCATTGATAATAATACTTGATCACTCAAGTACGATGAAACAATCACTCCTTACAAACAGATTTGTTGCTTAAATAAGCCCTTTGAAATGTTTACTCTGTTTCCGTACTCCGTAGAAAGGGACACTCAACTTCTGGTCAATTCATTTTGAAGGTCAGAGTCAGTGGAAATGTTTGACAGTCAACTCAAAATAGTTCGACTGTAAATAGCTTTATTTCGTAACTGTGGAATGATTTCTCCTTTCCGCAACTCCGCGTGATGGATTGTCACGTTGACAAGACAGATGACGGATGTGACAAAGTGACATGAACGGAAGACTTGTTTAAAGTCACTCTTCCTAGAGCAGCACAGAATCCTGTGAGCTTAAAGCTACTTATTTCCTCCATCATCTCCTCAATCGGGTACGCAGAAATGTTAAATTGGTTTCCACTTGGGTTTTAACTTTTAAGGCTTTGCAGGACAAGGGTGAAAGTACGCAAAGTCTTTTCCTGGAATTTACCTTGAGCAACTAGGAAGGGGTGGGGGAAGACCGTGAAGTATGGAATTTATCCGTATTTTCTCCCCAAAAGAAAGAAATGCAAAGGTGGATGACTGAGATAAGAGAGACTGAAGTGGCTAGAGAATCAGGGAGGACTGGGTGGGGTGGTTGGTGTGCCGGTGAGGAAGTGGGAGTCTTTCTATTCCTAATAGACACACACCAGTTGAAAAGATCTCCAGGAGACAATTTACGTCCACTGTAATTGTATCCTTTGTGGTTAAGGCTTTTATTTATTTCATTGAAATCGGTTTGGCTGAACAGCAATTTCATGTGCCATTGTTCCCTGCAGCCGTTCTGGCCAGCTGGCCAACAGGAGACCATCGACTCCCATAATACTCTCAGATTACATTTTAGCAAACTTCTGTCCTGACAAATACTCTCCAACATCGCTAGTCGAGAGGTACTTGTCCAAAATGATATTGGAATCCGTTAAATCTCCTGCAACTGCCACCCCCTCCCTTCTTTCCATACGCGTCATCACTTGGCTACCTATTTAAGTCTTTACTGTCTGTCCTGGTTGATTGTTGCTACTTCTTCCACCCACACGGGAACTTTCACCCCTTCCGTCACATCATTCACTCTATCTGTACTGTTTCTAGCAACTTCAAACCAAATATTTAGACACTCATATCTCTCAAAGTTTAAAAAACAAGGACCTTTTGTATTCTAAACTCATTAAACATCGCGCATATCAGATTAGACATCCGCAATGTTTCTGAGTAAAGCAAGCTGTGTTGCTGCCTACGTAAAACATATTTTATGAGAGCCCAAGATTTGTTCTACACAAGTGGGTGCAATTTATAACATGAGAGAAGTGTAGGCAAAGCCTGTTCCGTCGTTTCTCATGTCCTAAGCCAACAAATTTGAAGTGGTCCTTCTTCCGAAATTATTGCATTGTGAAGCGAAACCACTAAAGTCGATAAAACCCACAGAGTTTGTTCTTGTAGAACCACAGAGAGAACAGAAGAGACCATCCTGGCAGACACCACCACCACTGCTGGTTCCGTGAAAGCTCCTTCTGGTTTCCTTCTCTGACTTTTCATACAAAGAGTTCAACACAAGACACCGAGAACAATTTTTCTTGTGCCGAGTCAGACAAAAATGATATTTCTTGCTTATAAAAGAATTCCTCGTTGTCTTTTGCGGTTCGTAATAATGACACGGAATAAATGGGAGTGTAACTTGATTCACTTTTTAAAAGAGATTCTCTGTGCTTTTGTATTTTGTATCTTTGTAGCCAAGAAGAATCAGAAGCGTTGGGTCTTGTGACTTTTACAAATTCCGAGATAACAGAGACAGTAGGAAGATAAGTGGAGAGAGTGTTTAAAGAAGGAGTATTTAATAAGATAATAACTCAAGATACAATCACACATCTTTCTGTTAATAGGGAAAGTTAATAGCCCACCACTCACCGGGACTCTCACTCCCAATATTACCCACACAGCCTCCTCCCACTTAAGCTCCAGTGACAATTTATAACTTGTTGGACTGCCATAGACAACTCCAATTTATCTTCGACTCGCAACCTTTTTTTGCTCTTCCTTTGCTAAAAATACCTTTGAATGCAGTCGGGTGTCACATTTCCTCCAACCTCATCTCGAGCAAACAATCCAATGGATCTGGCAGGTGCTCAATCCACTTTTTCAAACCCTTCCGGAATGGACACCTCATAGTCAAGTCCCACACAATTCCTCACATTCATCCGAGACTCGTTGAAAGAAATCTCGTTCTCAGTCACTCTTTGGGACAGACGGCGGAGAGTTTCTGAATGCCACATAAATATTTCCTTCCGCCAACAATTTCACGCCAAATGGAAGATGTATTAGTACAACAACTGCAAATTACGTCAGGTTCCTTCCTTCCGAGTCAAAACTTCAAATTGGCCATTCTGGCTAGGTTGTCACCACAGTAAGGAATCATTCAAAATGAGTGTTGAGGAGAAAGCCACCGCCGTAGGAACTCTGCTACATTCAAAAGGTCTTTATACTGAAATCAGCTTGCTACTTTACTTTCGCACTTTGCCTCTTTTGTAACCTTTCAAGTATTCAAACATTTTACGCAACAATTCTTCATTGCAAGCCAAGCACACCACTTCTCAGGAGTAGGCAAACTAGTCCACGTCTCCACAAAACTTTGTTTCCTACTTGTATGTCTCCATCCAGTCTTTTCTGTGCGACAAATCATTTCTACACGAGAATTACTCACAACCAGTAGCCAGTTCCTTTCCAA